>JAMXBB010000004.1:17377916-17490765 GCA_024138015.1 Lumnitzera littorea
GTTCAAGATTCAAATAAAAAGTGGATATATAAAAATTGAAAACTGAATATGTTTTCCTTTCTTTTAGTCATGCTTCCAAGAAACAAGTCCTTCTAAGTAAGGAATGATTCTCATAGAAGAGCTGTAACCTTTGAGTAACTAAACTCCAAATGATGCAATTGAAAAATAAATGATGTTTCATTTTTATCGCTTGAAGGATCCAACTCTAACTAAATGATTAATAACAATCATGTAAAACTATAATATGGACTATAAATTTATGTAACTAAATAATATTACGTACACTATATGTAACACAATTTACGAGTTAATATATTAAAAATAAATCTATCATTTTCATTAATATGAAGACAATTAAAACAAAATGGCACATAATCCGGACTTTAGCTATTACAATAGAAAATGAAATGGATTAGCCGCTTAGGATTTGTATGCAATACATACAAGAGAGCCACAAAATGATACACCGATTCATTTATAAGATATATAACCACATGATGTAAATTAATTATAAAATTCTCTTCTTAATAAGAGTAAAGATTATTAGATACAGAGTGGTAGTGTATAAACTCCTACCAATATCCTATCTTATAAATATAAGTTTTTAAACTTCTACACCCGAAATCTCCCCTACGATACCTTTGGAACCCATATATCTCATAACTTGCAGATTCTATAAGGTAAAGGATACCCTATGAAAGTAATATTATTTTTCTTTATCTTTATTGAAAACTCTATGTTTGACACATAATCAATGTCAAACTTTCCATTGCACTAGGTTGTAATATATTTTAAACTGAGATAATATAATACTTTAGTAGAGATGATAGAGAGTATCCTTATAGTTGGAAATGCTTAAGTCTCTAGTTAAGTTATGCTTAAATTTTATTTGTCTTTTTTTTTTCAAATCATCAAAATAACATTTTTATAAAAACATAAGATTATTATACACATAATAAAAAAAAAATCATATATGAGTAATTTCAATAAAATATATTAGATGATAAATTAAAAGATAAGATATTTTTAATACCTAATTAGACTAGAGTTAGTAAAAGAGGAAAGAGGTAGAAAAAATAAGATTGTAAAAGAAGAGTGAGTTTTACCATTAGAAAAATAGAGGGACTAGATAGTATATATAAATAACACTTAGTCTTAGGATTTTATTATAAGTTGGTTTTATCTTGTTATTTTTTAAGACTAAAAGAATTCAATAGTATTAACTTTTTTATGTATTAATATTAGTCAATTATAATTATAAAGTGGATATAGGATATCATAGTACTTATACTCTATATATATTAGATAACAAGTTTCGAGATGAGTATAGGATATCATAATTTCATATTCATAAAGTGGATATAGGATATCATAGTGCTTATATTCTATATATATTAGATAACAAGTTTGGAGATGAGTATAGGATATCATAATTTTATACCCGTACTCTGTCTTATGAAAATAAATTCCAAAAAATTATTATCCAAAATTTACCATAAGACCATGATTGTTTGGTCGCAATATATTTGATGGAGCATCAATCTTTTAATTTCAATGGGGTAATTTATCATGTAACTGAAAAAAAAAAAAAAAAAAAAAGAAGCTGTTTTATATCATTTCTTTCAAACTTTATGTGATCCTGACTCGTAGGTTGAAAACATGTCTCGTCCATTTAATACGAAGAATACTAAGGAGGTGCGTGCAGTTACTAGGTTTGCAACATTTTCAGCTTTTGTCCAGAGTATATTTACTTCTAATGAATTAATTCCGTCCACATGCCATTAACTGTATAGAATAGAGAATTCGTGCAAAGCCACAAATTTGGTTTCATTAATTGTATAGATTAGAATTCGATGAAAATAATATTTCTATCATATCTGCTCCAAATTTTCGCCAACTATATATATTATATAATTTACAAGATAATACATATAAAAGTGTCTAAACTTTTTATTTCAAACACATTAATGCTGAAACATTTAAAACTTAAATTTCATTGCTTGAAAATTGAAATTTTGTTTGCTTGATTATCGTAACTTTTAATTTTGAGAGGTTCAATATCCATCATGTGTATAATAATTATTACTAATTATTAAATACAAATACTTAAATAAACAAATTTTTAATTTTCGAGTACTGAAATTGTATTTTTGAATATTTGGGTATTAAATTGTCCAAAATTAAAAGCACATTATCCCTAAGTTTTCTTTTTTACTATTCCATCTTATTAGGTATCATATGAGTATTAATGCTTGGACAACTATTTATTATTTTCATGAAAAACTTAATCAAAGTGTAGGATATGATAATAAGAGCATATGCCGTGTACTTCCAATTGAATCACATAGGATCATGTTATTGGTACATTAAATTAAACAAATATGTATAGCGGTTAATTTTCTCAATGGAATAAGCCGGGTCGATTTTCAATTCCAGAGAAAGCAAATAGACATTTATAGCATGGAAAGAAAGAAGGAAAAAGAGGACTGAGTCACAAAGAAAAATAAAAATATTTCTGCGATGAGGACAAAGAACAGTGAGATTGTGTAAAGGTTTCTGCGTCTTTGTGAAAATACTGTAGCTCGTTTTTTTCCCCTAAATTTGGATCGGATCGGGTATTTGGTTATCATGGGTATGGGTTCGGGTCTTATTGTATCAGTCGGGTTGTTTACATCGACTATCGATATCATGTCAGATGTCCATTTGATTCCCAAAAATTCCATACCATTAAAAAAAAGGATAGAGAACTTAAGGAACTTATGATGTCCTGTTTTCTCAACCTATTTAAATGAGGGGAAAAAAAAAGGTTCAAGATTCAAATAAAAAGTGGATATATAAAAATTGAAAACTGAATATGTTTTCCTTTCTTTTAGCTATGCTTCCAAGAAACAAGTCCTTCTAAGTAAGGAATGATTCTCATAGAAGAGCTATAACCTTTGAGCAACTAAATTCCAAATAATGGAATTGCAAGATAAATGATTTTTTTTTTAATCGCTTGAAGGATCCAACTCTAACTAAATGATTAATAACAATCATATAAAACTATAATATGGACTATAAATTTATGTAACTAAGTAATATCACGTATACTATATGTAAAGCAATTTACGAGTTAATATATTAAAAATAAATTTATTATTTTCATTAATATGAAGACAATTAAAACAAAATGGCACATAATTCGAACTTTACCTAGAACAATAGAAAATGAAAAAGATTGGCCGCTTAGGATTTGTGTGCATTGTATAGAAGAGAGCCAAAAAAAGATACACCGATTCATTTATAGGATATAAAACTATGTGATGTAAATTAATTATCAAATTCTTTTCCTCAATAGGCATAAGTAGTGTTAAGTGGCTACAAAGTAATAAGATATGAGATCTTACCCATATCTTATCATGAATATTAGTTCCATACTTTTTCATCCAAAATCTATCTCGTGATACCTTTAGAATCACCATATACCCTATAACTTACTAATTTTACAGAATATAGAGTATCTTATGAAACCTGTATTATTTTCTTTATCTTTATTCAAAACTTTTTGTTAACTTATCATTACAGTATCACGAAACTAGTTAGTAATAATTTGAATAGATTGTAATGCATTTTAAATTGGGATAATAGAAACCTTTGGTAAGTAAGATAGAAAATATCTCTATAGTTGGAAATGCTTAAGTTTTTAGTTTGGCCATGCTTAAATTCCACTTGTCTTTTCTTTTCAAATCATCAAAATAACATTCTTATAAAACAATAAGATTATTATGTACAAAATAAAAGAACTATGTGCAAGCAATTCTAATGAAATACATTAGACAATAAATTAAGAATTAAGATATTTTTAAAACCTTATTAAATTAGGTTTAGTAAAAGAGAAAGGAGGTAAAAAGATAAGATAGTGAAAAAAAGAGTAGGTTTTAATATTAAAAACGTAACACCTCAGAACTTTAGAATGCCATAGACCGCTATGTATTACTAGTCCTCTAATGACACGTTAAGCTCTAATAACTATAATGAATATTTCAAATATGACATTTAAAACCATCAACATCGAGATAAAAAAAATCTCCCATTTCATAAAATTCTAACTTAATAGTTCATATTGCATAAGTACAAACAAGATTAAAGAACTCTTTTGTCTTTCACAGCGAAAATAACATAAATAAAATCAAACAATCAATACAAATGGAAATTAAAAGATAGAACAAGTCTCATTCACAGTTTTATTTTGATCCTTATTACTAATCCTAATATTATTGGCTATCATCATGATAATAGTCTTCAAAACCAATATTTAGGTAGTAATAATTATCATTCCAATCTTCAACTCTAGCATTCTCATAACCAGCATATTCTCCATAACTATAATCTTCGTAAACATCATTCTCACCTGTGGTTGGGAAAAAGAAATAATATAATGAAACGAAGCCCAATACGTAACACGCAACCACATGCGCGTAATCAAATGATACATATTCAAATGCATAAAAATGCAAAACAAGTAAATCATACAATTAATTTAATTATCTTTATTTTTAAGTCAAACACACGACACATGATAGTAGTTCTCATGACTTGTTCACATCACAATCATATCACAACGTAGCATTTAAGCATGCCTTTTCAGGCCCCTCTACAAATTAACATTGGGTATACACCATCTTAACGTTGGACATGCCTCTTCGAACCCCTCTATAACAACCTAAATGTACCATAGATTATTTCCATGTAAGACTCCATAGAGGACAATGCATCACACAGATCATCAAGGTTGCCCTCTAGGGATCTGCCACTATGAGTCCTCAAGATGAGCCAAACATAAGCAACACAGAAACATTTAAGTTAGATATACATTTAATTCATTTAATCTTTTTAATCTAAACACTTACATATAACAAGCATGTGTCATGTATCTTAATATTTGGAATCTATTACCAACGAATCAAGCCTAGCTTTCCTAGAAACAATAAATACTCATCAAACTCTTTTAAATAATGAATAAACATTGTCTCTTACCTAAAACTCACTTTTAGACCATTTAAATCTCCTTAAATTCACTTAATGATACATTAAAAGGGTTTACTTTAGAAGCAACAAAGGAATAAAACAAAAATAAAAGAAAAAACTTAACTTAAAGGAGCAAAGCCTATGACACAGTCTAAGATACAATTATATCTTTTGATCGTGTAACTTGCTGAGTTACATTTCATTATTACAAAGGACATAACTAGGGACACAGTCATGTCTTTCGGTTGTGTAACTTTCTAGTCTATTAACCCATATTACCTACTACAAAGGATACAACTAAGGACATGGTCATGTCACTTTCTAGTCAATCAGCCTACATCACCGATTGTCCAGTCAACTCTTTTTTTTCTTCCACCTAAACTCCTCTCTAAACCCCATAACAACACTCTAAAACTTCTCATTACAAACCCTTGATTCAAATCAATATAACCCTTCCAAAATCTACTTCTATAATGCTTTTAATTAAAATGACAAAAATCAAAACTTGTTAAGAATTCAAGAAATTTGGGGACTCTAAGGAATACATGAAGATTACCTTAATCTCGACGATCCTTTAGAGTTTCTTACTTTTCTTTAACCAATTATTCGTAACCTTAAATAATTAAAATAAAATCTTAGTTTTTAAAAGAAAGAAAACTCAAAACCACAAATCCAACTTCGCTTACTAAGGTCTTCTAGGGTTGTGATCCTCACACGGACTACTGTTGCTCTTGCGGGCTTTCCATAATTGTAGGAGAAAAGTCTAAACTTGTAGGAGAAAATTATAAACTTGTGGTATGCAAAGAGTCCAATTATGTACTAGTTAGGTTAAGGTTTTATTTTAACCTTGTTCTTTAATTTTCGATATCACCTTTCATTAATCTACAGCTTAATATCCTTTTTCATATAGCTTAATTACCCTTTTGATTTTATTAAGATTTTTCTTATTTATTTATTCCCCTTTATTTCTTTTTTTTTTTCTCTCGAGTATTACAAAAAAAAAAAATGAAGAGAAAGGGACCAGTTAATATACAAAAATATGTAGTCTTAGGGTTTTATTATAAGTTAAGTTTGTAATATTATTTTCTTTAATATTGAAAAGTTTTTAGTAGTATTAATTTTTTTATTATTAATATTAGTCAATTATTATTATAAGGTGAATATAGGATATCTCAAAACCTGTACTTTATATATTTTAGAACACAAGTTCTAGAGTGAGTATAAGGTACCATAACTTCACACCCATAACCTACCTTATAAGAGCAAGTTATAAGAAATTGCTATCCAAAACCTACTATATGACCCACATTACCTACTTAAAACCTACTCAATGGAGTGGAGTTTAGATGAGTACACCATATCATAGAGTTACTCACTCACCTTAGGTATAAAACACCATTGAAACACTTGATGCTTTTATGTTATAACGTATGATAATGTTTCAATATTATACAAGATAGCATGTGATAATAAATACATAGATAGGTTGCATAGAGAAGTAATTCCATACAACATTTCTTATAAAATTCCTTTATAATTATGCATCCTCGATAATTACATTTTTGCATTATTTATACATCGTAGTTATATGTAATTTTTCATTCGTATCACTTATATCTTTGTATAACTAATACCTTTTAACCATTGATAATTCTTTTTTTAATGAGAAAATTACAGTTTTAATCTTCAATATTTGACTAGTTTCTACTTGAGCCCCATAACTTTATTTTTTCAATTGAGACCTTAATTTTTACCAAAATTTACAAAGTTGGACATTTTTAACAACTTTAATTATTTCCGTCCATATTTACCACATTATGATCTATGATTTATTTTGGTAATTAATTCAATTAAATTATACAATTATATATATTAATTAACTAAAATAATAACAATTTTATTTTCAAAAAAATGAAAATTACTAAAAGAAAAGCTACTTTAAGGCTAAAGTAGCTAGAATGACTAAAAATATCCTCGTAGGTCATGACCCGCTTATGAAAGCGTATTCTTCAATCCACCATCACAAAATTTAAAAAAAAAAATTAAATGATTGAAAACATAATCTGATCACTTACTTGATTGTTAACCAAGAATGGGCCAAGGCTTTGATGGATCCACCATCTTTTATGGTCTTACAAGATGGGGATTATCTTGTTTGAGGAAAGAAGGAAAAAAAACCTAGCTTTCAAAATGACATAATCGATTTCTTCTAATGAAGATGACAATGAGCTCCAACCTACCAATTTTTAAGGTTTAGTAGACACTTGATCATCATTATTAGTGGTGTAGACGTTTCAATGAAGATTTAGGGCATATATTCACCATTTTCAACAACTATGGAGGTGTGAGGTTACACTTGGAAAGTTTGGGATATCCATCACCTTTAATGAATTTCAAGAAAGCATAGAGAAACTTTATTCTTATCACAAATATGAAGACTTGTGGTTACAAAAATGGTCTAAGATTCACAAGTAAATCATCAAAAACATAAAATAAAATAATTTTTATTAAATCTTTAGATTTGATGATGAAAGTTCACCATTGATGTGACAAATGAGCCTTAAGAAGGAATTTAGTCAATTTGTTGTTTCTGTTACTTCTATACTCATGGAAAATGGAGGTGTGGCCAAATTAAGCTTTAACATAAATTCATCAAAAAACATAAAGTAAAGCAATTTCTAGTGCTTTTATACTCATTGAAAATTTAGAAAACAACTTAAGAAGAAATTTGGTCAAGTTGTTGCTTCCTTGGCTTCTATATTCATGGAAAATGAAGGTGTGCCCTAATCAACAACCCTAGGAGTAAGTCGCATGTTCAACAATTAATTAAATTGATGCTCCTATGTTGAACATTTACTATTGTCCATAGGTCACTTATAATTACAATAATGGGCTTGATGTCTTGCATACTTAGCCAGACCTCTTCTACTTCGCTACAGGCTACCATTTGACTATTTGGACTTAGTTTAGGGAAGAGATTCAAAAAGAAAAGGGAACGTCACTGGAGTCTAACTCTTGACATGCTTTTAGGAGTAAATTTAAGTCTATTATGTTTGCATTTTTGTACAATTTAAGTCCTTCCATTAATGTCTCATGTGATTATGACTAATAATTTAAATTTATGGTGATAAACAACCACCTGACACCATCAATAATTTGAACAACCCACTTTCATATGTAGGTTGCCATCACTAGGACTTCAATAGCTATCACACCTTTTCAACCACTTATAAGTAGTCTTTAACAACTTTTTACCATATAATTATATTATTTATTTACTAGGAGTAAATTTAAGTCTTTTATGTTTGTATTTTTGTACTGTTTAAGTCCTTCCATTAGTGGCTCATATGATTATGACCAGTAATTTAAATTTATGGTGATAGACGACCACCTACTACCATCGATGATTTGAACAATCTACTTTCATATGTAGGTTGCTATCACCGACACTTCAATAGTCTTCCTACCCTTCCAACCCCCTATGAGTAGTTCCCAACAACCTTTTAGCATATAATTATATTATTTAATAAAATTAATTATTTGGACTAATGATATGTTACCAAGTATCAAACATAAATGGAAAAGTTAATAACATTAAAAAAAATTCGTAGTTTATTAACTTTTGAAAACGTTAAGGACTTAAATAGAAGGAAAAAAAAAAGTTTATAATTGAAGTAGAAAATAGACTAAACATTATTGACTATAGTGTACTTTTCCTTTTTCCTATTATGTACTTAAGAGAAATGTCCTTATAGTAATACTTACAAAGGATTTGCCATTTTTACATAATTTTCATATGTTTTCATCAATTGCAACTTTCATTGATAATTAATTGGTCCTTATTATGTTTTTGCTTTTTGTTGATAGCCTATTTCGATCATGGCCCTTAATATCCCCACAACTGACTCATAAGCACTTCTAGCCCCTTGTAAAAGAAGACAAGGAAGCACAGATGGTGCATGTAGAGGAAATCCTCCTAGGTATCTCATCTTGAAGAGACTCATCACTAGCTACATCACTACCTACAAGTGGCTAGCTAACAAGGAGCACGAAGCTACTAATCGCAATAACTCTATCCTCTCTATTTAAATCATCCAACATCTTAAAGATAAGTTAGTGAAAAAAGGGACTCATACAAGAAATTAAGTCTTTTCTATCACAAAGTTGGTGCTATATTCTCTTTAGCAAACTTGAGAGTTAAAGTAACAACATTGGAGCAACTTTCGATACCCCTTTGAGTCCATATGTGTTACTTGTCCAATCCTAGTCCAGCTTTACCGACTAAGGGGTCTCCTTGAGGACAAGCCTAAAAACTATTCGACAAGAATTAAACACCAACAAGCTTCTATCACTTATATTTTTTCATTTGTAATACCGTAAGTTAGTTTAAGATTTTTCATTCTTTTTGCTTATTCCTATTTGTTAGTAACACCTTGTGACTATATATATATATATATATATATATATATTTCTAAATGTTCAAGAAACATGTTTCTATTATAATACTTATAAAAGAGTTGTAAATAATATATTACTTCCCACAATTTGAAATATTGTAATTATTTCTAAATGGTATATAATTTCATATAAATTACCATCATTTCGCTTATAGAATCACTATATATATATGTGTTTGTGAGTGTGTGTGTGTATGTGTTTGTATGTTATTAAACAAAAGTATTCATACCATTAATAAACAATTTATAAACATACATTATTAATATGATAATTGATAGATCTTGCAAGTAACTAATATAGTAAAATTATTGCTAGGAAAAAAACTAATCTATTAATTTCACTATTATAGATATAGTTTAAACTAATGAACATATATTAAGGCATTAACTGGTTAACCATATAAAAGTAGCAATTGATTATGTAATACACCATGTTAAGTGAAGTCTTGCATGGATTATAAAGATAATTGCAATTAGTTTATGAGGATATGATGGCTAATAACTTGCCAACACTAATTAAAAACTTTAGGACCAAGTGCTTAAAAATGGCCCATAAGTGTTTATAAGCTATAACGTATTACAAACGGTATTAAAGTTAACTTCCTACGAATAGATGGATGAATTTGTAGACCATTTTAACCTGGTTTAAAAGAGGTTCTATGAAGGCAAGGAGTGTATCTAAGGTACGACTCTCGGTATGCTTTCAAGATAACCTGTAGGTTAAGAGTAACAAGAATGAACCAATTCATACATTAAAAAAAGGGGAAAGAACTAGGCCCAATCATAAATTCTTGCAAAAAGGACATTGTATGTTTGGTTTTTTAAGAAGGAATTTTGATACCCTATGCTAACTAAAGTTCTACATGAATTGTAGGAGATAATTGGTATCAATTTATATAGCCATAGCAGTGAATCTTTTCTACACTAATTAAAACTGTTGAATCAAGTGATTAAAAAGGGCCCATTAATATTTATTAGCTTAGTTCTTTACTACTTTTAGCTTGGGGGCACTACAAAATTGTGATACACCATGTTATGTAAAGTCTCACATGAATTGTGGGAGATAATTGGTATTGGTTTATAAGACCATAATAATAAATATCTCGTCGACACTAATTAAAAACTTTCAAACCAAATGGTTGAAAAAGACTTGCTAATGTTTGATAGCTCGGCTATTTACTACTTTTGGCCTAATGCATTACAAATTATATGTTAAACCAACATATCATAAATAAGGCTTAGCAAAAATATTGTATAGAAATGAAATGAGAGCTAGGATATTTAGAATAAATGTGACTCATCATCGTTGGAATCAAATTTATGAGCTTCTCTAAGGCACCATAGATTATAAAATTCTTTTAGGTTATCAAATTTCAATGATTAAGATTCATCCATAAAATTATTGTGGGTTTTAAAGGTTTTTTAAGATTCTATAAAATCTTTCTCCCAAATTAATTGGCTAAGACTTCATATTTTTCATTTGTCCTTGACGCATTAAATTAACTCATGACTTTTATTGATTCTAAATACAATGTAGAAATGCTTCAAAAATTCACTTGAAGTCAAGGACAAAAAGTTAAATGACCAACTTTTTCTTTTAACTTACATCATGTCATTTACTCTTTTTCATAAATCTAAAGCTTTCTCTCTTCCTTTAAGACCTTAGCTACTCTTTCCCACTTTCCCTCTTTTACATCTACACAACTCTCTCTCCTTCTTCCTCCTTATCATGTACTATTTACCTCTATTAAAAATCCATACAAAAGAAGCTTAATTTTAAGGTAAAACTTCCTTTTTCTTTCAATTTTTTTGCTTCCCTTCTTATCAATTAGGGGGTTGATGAGTCTAACATAAGAATTTGTGTTGCCACAAGTACTTCAAAGAAGACAATCACATAACTCTTAGTAAAAAAATTAAGGATTTTACAAAGTCTTATGATTTTAGTGAGAAAGAAAATTATCTACATATTTTTTGTGTTTAAGGGTCATGCTAAGTTGTTTACCATCATAGTGGATTCTCAATGTAGTTTAGAGTTGTTATTGAATCATACATACCTAAGGTTTCCTTTTCTCTCTTATTCTTCTGCTTTAGAATTCCCTTTTTGTGTTGTTAGCCTTATAAGGCTTAAATATTAGTCTGACTATGACTTAAGGTTTGATTAATGCCATTGTGAACTTTTCTAATTATACGATCTTTATAAAAGCGTGAATATAATCAATTATACTAATGGTTAAATTAAAGGTAAGACACATATTCATAAAAATTTGTTTCTTTAGGATGATTCCATATTCACGAAGTATTGATTCAAAATTGGAGTTTAAAAAGTTCAAAATTTGGAATTTTGCTTACTTAAGTTAGTTGATATATATGGTCGACCTAGAGGGCACCACAGTCCATTGTACATATCGCCTGGTCTATTACGCTATAAGGGTGCAAGGGTTAGTTGATAGCACCAATTGTATAGGAGACCACCTCTGCTTATTAAGAGATTTAACCTACTTCTTAACTCTATAGGTCAATGGTGTTGTCTTTTTTAGTATCCTAATTAATTTATTTTATGCCATGGCTAACCAATCAGGTGAAAAATCAAGAGATACTTAAGAATTCTAATCCATTGGCATAAATGAGTTTTAACTGTGGGTATTTTGATTTTAGAAGTTGAATTTCATTTGAATTATTTCAAAAGTGTTGAGTAGATACCAAGTGTATAGTTATTGTCGATTTCTATATGTGCCCATGTGTTAGTAACTAAAAATGAACTTAAAACTATTTAACAAATCTTTTCTTTTTCTTTTTCTTTTTCTTTTTCTTTGTTGGTTCAAAGTGCATCCTTGCTAAGGGTATCAAGATGAGAAGTGGTGATCACAAACTACTTGCTAGATTATTCTATAGGGGCAATGATCTAAGTAATGTAATATATATTAGGCATTTGAATTGCCAGTTGTTAAAAGGTAAGTTGTTGATTAACTAGTCATTATGATATGATTTAGCCCTCTAAAAAGAAGCCAAAACTAAGTCACCTTACCTTAGTGGAATGAGACACCTTTGTGTATGGTTATAGTAGATTAGTTCCAATGATGGCTGATACTAGTGATGAACTTGGGATTATTGTGTCGACAATGTAAATCAAATGACTTTGGTGCTATATTTTGTGTATGTGTGTCTATTTGCTGCTAAAGGTAAGTTATTTTGTTCGTTGCTACACATAATTGAAGATAATCACTACTATGATTATTGTATTAGTACTCAAACCAAATATATGAAGTTTCATATGTTGTACATCTAATTATTATTGTACCAAGTGTTATTGTTGACTTATTTTGAGAGTTTTAAATTTTAGGTGATGTACATATATTGAATCTCTTGATTAGGATGAGAACAACATTAATGCAACTATTTAATATAGATTGGTGTAGTTAGAGTCCATGAGACCCCACAAAAATAAATTATTAAATCAAATTGGTCAATTTAGAATCAATTCGTAAAATTTAGGGCAATTACGTAGATTATCCGATCAAGTCCAAATTTTACAATAAATCTAAAAATATTAGTAGAAGTGACCTCCTAAGTTTAGATTTAGGAAAATAACATAATAAAATAATTAAATATTATATTATTGAGTTATATGAAAATTTCCATTATTTATCGAAAACGCGTAAAATGAGTTTCAATAATTAATGAAACGCTAGAGATAGAATATATGTATACTAAAAATCATAAAAAAAAACTTAAATAATATTTATGAATATTTATTTGTATTATATATCAATTTACGTATAGATAAAAATACTTAAATTACTTAAAATAGCTAATTTATACTAAATAAATATAGAAAAATTAATAAAAAATTTAGAAAAACAAAGTGTATTGTTCTAAGATGTTGGAAAGACGTATAGGAGCATCCCATATCCAATCAAGAACTTTTTTAAGAGAAATGAACACCTAGCATAAGAAGAAAAGTAATAGAACATTTGAGAACTTTGGAGAAATTTTTCCACCAACTTAAAACATAGCCTATAAATCAAAAATCACCCTCTTGTATCTCATTTAGACATTAGAGAGGCCAGGGAGAGTGAAGCAAATATTTTTAGCAAATTACCCAAAATATAGTGTAAATAAGGTAAGACAAAAGAATGAATACCAAAATAAAACCTAAGAGTGTATAACCACCACCATTGGACAACAAAACCACCACCACCCAACATTTGGTGGTCAGAGATAGTAACGCTAGTGAGTCCCAAAATCTACCCAATTTTACTTAATTTAATAAAAATAGTAATTTTTAGCTAGAAATTATGGAAATATTTATTCTAGCATATTTTTCAACGTAGTTTTTAGAAAAGATGTTGTTTTAAGCATTGAAATATATCACCCTTAATAAATCACCAAAACCGAGCCATTTTTACTTTTATTTTCAAAAACCTTATTTTGGCTCCAAAATTTTTCTATAAGACATCCATTATATATATATTAAATTACTGATGAGTTCCTAATTACATATTTTTTATATAATGATTTTTGATGATTTTCCTTGATATTTTAGTTTATTTTTAGATAAAAATACTCAATTAAGTAAAATTTTGTTTTTGGTTTAGAAATTATCTATGCGAGAAAATAAGAAGATAGAAACAAATTTTACTCAAATCGAAGCTAAAATAAGCAAGTTATGAAGATTTGAAAATTGATACAGTTGAATGACATAATTGTATTGTTTCCAAGCAAAATTGGAGCTGATTTTTTATTATTACAACCTAGGACACAACCAAAAGACATGACCATGTCATCGGTCATGTCATTTTCGATTTTAAAAAAAAAAACAAAGAAAACAAACGTGAAGCACAATTAAAGACACAACCAAAAGACCATGTCGTCAGTCGTATCCTCGGTTGTGTCTTTTCCAATCAACCTTTTTTTTTTATCTCTTCATATATAAAGCCTTTTTAGGTTTCATTAAGAGGAGAACTTTTTGGTATGACTTTTAGGGAGTTTTTGAAGCCAAGAACAATCAAGAAAGCATGGAGAAGAGAAGATTTCAAGATTTAATTTCATTCGAATTTCATGATGCTTCTTTTCATTCTTTTCTATACTTTGTTTTTAGATTTTTATTTTGCGATGTATAGAAAGTAGAACCTTGGTATCTAGGTTTCTAGGTTTTGTGAAACCTAGATCTATTCATATGATATTATAATTGCTTAATTAATTTAGTACTTTATTATTTTCTTGATTCGACTATGTTTACTTCATGATTTAGATTATTCTTTCCATAGATAGTAATCTAGAGTTTAACATCTCATAAGAAAATCAAGAAATTTCTTATAAGATTAGAACTAGGCATAGTTGATGAGAATTATCGGAAGATTAGAGATAATTTGCAAGATTCTTTTGAAATTTTAAATTAAAGTATAGAGAATTCATTGTTCAATAATGCAATCTTAAGTTATGCTATTAGGAAGAGATTTTAATAGGTTAGGGTTAATTGGCTTGAGAAAGTGATTGACTTTAATAGAGAATTCTCCCAGTCAAGAAAGATTAAAGAATAAATTAGATTATCTTAGAGAAATCACATGTTAGATCTATGGGAAACAAAATCTATATACAACGTTGAATCTTGAATTAATTGAATTGCTTTCTTGTTAATTCTTGAATTGCATCTTAGTTAATGTTTAAATTAGTTTTAGCAATAATTTAAATTCACTTCTTTACGTTTCTTGAAATTTAATTTGTCAATTGAATAATAAAGATCTAGTGAGTACTAATAGTCATACCAGTCTTCGACACTTAGACTTAATCTGCTATATTATAAACTAATAGGTACACTTATTTACACCAATTACCACAAAGAGTTTTTTTTTTTTTTTTGTGAAAACTATTTTTCATATTTTTATTTGAATTTTAGGCCCTAAAATCCTATTAAAATAGCTATTTATCAATATGTATTTTGTATTTTGTGGAGAATGGAGCATCGAATTTGTATATTATGGATTTGGAGAGTATATATGTTATAAGTGTGAAGTAGGTAAATGAAGAAGTCAAATTGAAGTAGAACTAAGCTGTAAAAGGAGTTTTGAATCTAGTTATGGACTGAACTTAGGAGTAGTTATGCCAAAATATAGAAAATCCCCATATTAGAACTTGATTCAAAAGCAAAATCAAAATCAAGGCTAACAGAAGTATATTAAGGAGTTAGTTAAAATCTAAACCAAATGTTATATTCACCTAAATAAGCTGTAGGAAATCAATTAAAAGGCATTTATAAGAATTATAAATAAAGGGTAAGCAGAAGGTAAACTAGAACCTAATTTGGAGGGTAAATCAAATTGGAATTAGAAGCAAATTCAAAACCTAGTTAGACAAGAGAAGTAAGCATAAGGAACTTAAACTTGAATAACTAAATATAGTAAAACCCTAAACTAAAGATAATAATCTAAATTACAAAATAAAATCTATCTATAGTAGTCATATGAGAACTAAAACAACATTTGTATTATAGGAATTATCGGCGACGACCTATTGCAAGTCATACCTTAAGTAAGTAAGTAGGAAGTCCTTGTAAGTTTAGGATCAATAGGTAACTATATTTCGAAGTATTGTTTCATAGTACTTAGAAGCTTAAAATTATAGTTGGATGTGCTTGTAGGTAGTTTATTTATGTGCATGTTTCTGAGAATAGTTATATGATTCTGGTTTGCTACTCTCAACTGCAATTGTATGATTTGTGAGAATTGATTAAACGCCTCAAACTGGACTTAACTATACATATGACTCGTAATCTTAACCAAACTTACGTTACAACCCATTAGGGGAAACATTTAAGGTTCTCCGACCAAATACCAACCCTTTCAAAAGGGATAGCACTGGAGCATATTGGTCTCTTCTTCATCCTTAATCAAACCAAGTGATAGGAGAAGAGGTCAATGCAAAGATAAAGGCGATAGTTCGATGGAAGTCGTAGGAGAAGTGATGTCTCTATTGCACAAGCTTGAGTTTGGTCGTGAGTTGTTGAATGTACACTAAACTCCTCAACTCAGATTAAAATGGATATAATTTCTCTAATCTCATAATGGACTGAACAACATCGTGCAATGGCATTTGATTATTGCATTGCATCTAACTAACTGTTTAAAAACTATGTCTATGCTTGAGATATAATTTTATGTCTCAATTATAATTTACTAAGCCGTTGATTGCTTATATCCCTATAAATATTTTTGTAAGTGCTAGCTAAGAAGTAGCATTATAACTATCTTCAATTTAGCAATTGTTGAGTCCTAGGAAGTGAGGATATAAAACTGATGGTCATTTATTTTTCTGATATTTTTGTTCTTATTTTAGAATTTTCTATCATCCAATTAAGTATTACTTAAGTAAGATTATGTTATTAAATCATGTAAACAATATTTGTGATATTTGAATCCTAGTATATATTTTTCAACTTTCACAAGTAAATAACATTTTCAATTTGTGAACTGCTTACTTTAAAGTAGGTTAGTTATGAATGTCTCGTGTAAATCAGGTTTAAGATAATAAGAAAAAAGTCATCTTCTATCTTAAAATGGTTTACATAGCATGACTATTACAACTCTACCGCTTCATGATGCAATAGATTCGATCGATAAGATATTCCTTTAATGTTAGGATTGTAAAGCTTGTTGGAAAAAAATTAATTTAGTATGAGAATTTTAGAAGATCCATCTACATGCCATTTATGGAATATTATTTGATCATGAGCCTTGCATATTTGTGTATTGTATAGGAACATATATGTGGCAAACTATTCGCATCCTTTAGTTTTAGAGTGTGGTAGATGTAATTCAACAAATCTCCATAGATTATATAACTAGGGAGTGACTATCTTATATAGATGGATTCATAATATTGACCATGAAGTCATGATTTGTAGGGCATAAGCTTACTTGTCATTTGGATTTGAAATGATATTCCAATGACTTAGCCTAACATTGCATAGATGAACAATTGAATCAAGTCTTATGAGTGCTAAATGTGCAACTAATTAAATATATTCTTTATTCTGAAATAGAACTTTTGAGTGACTCAACACTTATGATAATTAAGAAAGAAAATTTTAGTTATGGTAATAAAAGCCAATAGCCATTATTAATCAATGAATCAAGGTATCTTTTAGTAATTTTGATCTATTGATTATGGTTTTTTTTTTTTCCTTTTGGTTCGAAATATCTTTAATCCTCAAACCCACAAACTAACTTACACATACCTATCGACTCTTAAATCAATCCAAGTCTATTCATAATCTAGGTTAGTAATGGGCCCTACCCAAGTATAGCTAATAAATTTGTTACTTTGTTTGGTTAAGGTTAAAAAGTTATGATCAATAAACAAATATACATCTAAAAGGACTAAACGAAACATACCTATTTAGACAACCCTAAACCTTATTATCAAATGCAACTTTTGAGTACAATATACCTTCATTATGGTTAAACCATTACTTCCTTTTGAACTAGAATCTACCAACATAATCTTTGAACCATGGTACTATAAAAGTAGAACTGTTTGCAAACCCTTAAAAACTCAAAATGTGTTCACATACAACCTTAGTACAATTGATATTGGTTCCTAGCTAACTATATGAACTAATATGCCTCCATTAAGTTCACTCAACCCATGTACTATGTGCATCTAAGCAATCCATGCGTAACCCAGGTTTGAGTGATCTAAGCTGGCTTATGTTTAGTAATCCAGGCACAACCTAAGTCTAATGGCTCAATAAGTTTTCAAAGTCAAGCAAGTCTTGTGTTTGTTAGTTCAACTTAGTGCAAACCACTTGTAACCATGATTACCAAAGATGCTTGTTAGGTAGTTTAGGATTCAATTGCCAATAGGTCAATGGTGGTAATTTTAGTGGCCATAGTTTCAATGATGGTGCCTCTAATAGCGATGGGCATATGGTTAAGTAGTGACCTATGGTTCAATGGTTTAAGACTTCAAAGAACATTAACAATAAATGCTAAGATAAATAAGAATAGTTATTTTCTATATCCTTTCAAGTCCTTGTTAAGAAAGAGTATTTATGATGAAAGGGAATTATGCAAATCAAATGTGATAATAACCTTATAAGGTGAAATAGCTACTCTACATCCTCAATATAAAAGGAACCAAACATAGTGCTAAAAAATGTAGTAAAATGAGCTTTATCATTATAAGACATTAATTCAATTCCATAGAGTACATCATCATATATTAAAATTCTAACTTTTTACAACAAGCTTGGTGAGATATACCAACAGATCCACAAGGGGATTGAATGGGGCCTTGACAACCGTAGACTTGGAAAAAAATTAATTACGAAAATTTAATAAAAATGAGGAATTATATGTTATATGTATATTTTAAGTAAAACTTAATGAAATGTCGCATAAAGCTTAGTGGTTAAGTAGGTATCTTACAGACAAGAGGTTATGGATTTTATTTTCATGACAGTCATTTTACTTTTTTCCAAGATGCATTTATTACTATATTGCTTGAATGACATTTTCATTTCCATTTTCTTTTTTCTTTTTTTCCTTCAAAACATAAAATTTGAAAAAAGAAGTTAATATTATATTTTTTAGAAATAATCCCAAAAATAAGGCTCTTTCAAAGATAATCTTAGAAATACCTTACTTAAAATTGGCTATTCAACTTATGATTTTAAAATATATTGAAATCGACTTTTGAAAATGTGAATTTGTCAATTTTAAGGTGAAATGATTTCTAAAAAGTCGATTTTAGAATTCATAAAAAAAATTGGCTTTTCAAAAATCAATTTTTATTTGGTTATTTCTAAAAATTATCAAAATTATGTTGTTGCTTACTGGTAAGGATGCCTATTACTAATTTAGGAGATTTAGTTTTGAATCCCAAACATGTAAAGTTTTTCCTATCAAGCCTTTTGCTTAGGAAAAAGAAAAGAAAATAAAGGCCCTTACCTTAAATCAAACCTAAGATGCTAAACTCATAATCTAAAGCACCAACCACTACCCTATACCTACTTTAGAAACTTTAACCTTTATTATATTATATTACACTTTATAAAATTAGCTTTAGAAAAGCTAATTTTAGGATTTTGGGTTACTATACGAAATTGGCTTTTCAAGAAGCGATTTTTACTCATCTTAAATTCACATTTTAAAAAGCCGATTTCATATATGGTATTTGTGGGGTTATTTTGAAAAGGGAAAAGTACAAAAAGGTTCCAATCGTTTACCTATATATACGAATTAATCCTTAACATTTCATTTAATCCTTAGCATTTTAACAAATTTACAAAAAAAGTCTTTTTACTAGTTTTTCCATTATATATGGATACGTTGAGAACTAAAATAGATTAAATGAAAAGGTTAAAGATTAATTTATATATATAAGTTAACGTTAAAGACTTCTTTATATTTACATAAACTAATTATATGTTGACACGTGTCTACAGTAATAGAAAATTTAATAGAGTTTAACAAAATGACTTATTTGATACAACTTAAAAAAGTTAAGGGCTAAAATAGACTAAATAAAAGAATAAGGGTTGATTCATAAAAATGTAAAACATTAGGGACTTTTTTGTACTTTTCTCTTTTCAAAGAGACCTTATTTTTTTATTATTTTTAAGAAAAGAAATATTAATTTTCTTTTCCGCATAAAATTCTATTCATTATAAGAAAACTAAATTCTCTTAAATTGCTATTTATTTAATATTTTTATATCATAAATAATAATTACAATGCTAATGTTATAAATATTTTGGCCTATAACATAATGTATAAGTAAATAATAACAATATATTATTTAAGGTACTTTCCTGACAATTATTAATATAAAAGTGAATATGAATTATTGAATTATTAATTACATGTCACTTATATTGAAATTGATGATTTTTGTAGTATTACTAATGTACAATCTTATAGTGTCATCATTCAAAAAAATAAAAAAAAAAAAAGCAAGAAGAAATCAAAGATTGCTTATATCAAGACAAAGCTAATGGAATGAATTAAAGAGTTTCACATTGTGGAACCATATACCACATATATATCTTGTACAACATTTTATAGGGTCATGTAGGGAAGAATAAATAAATAGAATATGAAAAAAATAAATAAATAACAAGAAATGAAGGGAGATTGCACTCTATTTGTACTCTATTTAACATCAATGTTTGTTATTCTCATCATTTAACTCTTTGAGACAACTTTTATTTAGATCTTTTAACCAACAAATAACTAACTAATTAAACTTTTCAATTATGTACATATCATGAAATATTAGCATTAATTTTGAATGAGACGAAACACGGTATAAATAAATAAAAAATATGTTATTCTTTTTGCTCTATTTATGGTTTACTCTTTAAATACTTTTATGTTAACTTTTAGTTGATTGCAAAATTTATATGAGTTTTATGTATTAATTTAATTTCTTTATAAATTGATGGTTTAAATTTCATTTAATATCTACCACAATAAGAATGCAAGAAGTATATTCTTTTAGTTTGTTTGAAAGTAAAACAAGTACCCTTAATCATTTTCTTTAAAAAATTTTAAATTTCCTTCCTATAAATATTAAAAAGTATTGTGATCCACTTGTTTGCTAAATACTTTTATATGAATAAATGCATATAAATAATTCTAATTATAATTTAATGTATTGAGGTCCCCCTAACTCGTTCGTATGTATCTATGTACATCTTTAGTGAGATAGCTCCTTGTTGATAAGCAATTTTGGATTTAAGCTCCCTAAACCCAACCAAAACTCATTTATGCTCTTGGATGACTTAGGAAGGCCCATTTTGACAAAGGCCTAACCCCATAATTAGACTTACTTGTAAGGATGCCACTAGATAGATCTTTATAGGGTACCTAACCCATCCAACCTATTAAAACCCCTATAGGGTTCTAGGAAGGAATTCTAAATCTTATAGAGTTTTGGGATGGGTTTTGGGATTTATAATAAACCTAATGGGAAAACTCAAACTAAAGAAGATTAATTAATTAATATATATTTTTCCTTTATTTTTTGGCTCTGTATTCCTTGTTGAATGTATTACTAAAAATTAAGCATATTTCATAATAACAAATTCTGAATGGAAAAATCAAATTCTATCTTGTTTTTATCATTTCTAGCTTTAATGGTATTTTGTTTCTAAATTTGATAATCATGCATTTGTAAGACAATGAATCATGTTCAGATATATGGGAAATAAATATTCCAAGGTAAAAGCATTTTTTTTTAAATGACATTAGAAGTAAGATTAATCGATAATATACCAGATAACCATCCCACAAAGTTCCATTCAACCTATATTCATATATTAACATATGTAAATGCATCAACACCTACCAGTTAAATCTCTTAGTTAGGAAGATGTGAATTGTCGTAAGTAGATGCAATTGTTTACCTGTTCTTCTTCTTCATATATTAACATTCATTTGTAACAAGGATATGCTGCTTTTTGAGATATATATATATATATATTGGCAACGGGATGGGTTCGGTTTTAAACAAGTTTTTCCTAACCTTATAGGGGTAGGTTTTGAGAACAGGATAAAAACCCTATAAGGTTTTAAGATGCCCTATAAGATAACAAGACAAGTTCAGGTTTTGCAAAACCTATCTTGAACCCATCCCAATTGTAAGCCCCAAAGTTAAACCCCAAAGTTAAGCCAAGTAACCGTAGGATTGAGCCTAGAACCCAAGGTTTAGGGAAATCGATTAAAGAATCCGATCACACCCAAATTATAAACTATTGAGAAGAATATTAGTAAAAATGACCCCGTAAACTTAAATTTAAGAAAATAAATAGTAAAATAGGAGACTATAAAATTTTCAAATTTTAAGCATAATAACTGCTAATTACCGAAAAGGCAAAAAGTGTAATATAATAACTAAAAAAATTATTAGAGATAGATTATATGTATACTAAAAATTTTAGAATGACCAAAATAATATTTAGGAATGTTCACGTGTACCCTACATGTATTTACGTGTAGATAAAAATACGCGTAATTACTAAAATTGGTCGAAAACTAAGCAAATAATTAAAGAAAAATATAAAATAATTATGGAAAAATAAGAAAAAATCAGAAGATGATAAGATGAATCAAGATAAGGTCGTGGCAGGTTCAAATCAGAAAAAGAAAAATTATCCAATAAGAATTGGACAAACAAAAAGCCAAAAATCAAGGAAAGTTGACAAAATCTTGTCAAATTAATGCATAATAATTACAAAAAACGTCTATAAATAGCAAGAAAAATCCAGGAATTCATTTGGACAGTTAGAAATCAGAGAAAATTAGGGAGAGTCGAAAATTCGAGAGAAAATCCAGAAAATAAAAAAAAATAAGAAAAATTGTGCAGTTAGGGGTTTTAAAGGGAACCCACACCAAACGAGGAGCTGGGAGTGAACGGCCACCACCACCACATGGTGGTGGCAGTGCCCAGGTTGGCCGACAAGGCCACGGTGGCCCGCGGTGGCCGGGGCCACCTGAACCGGTGAGTCCAAATTCCAGCCCAATTCTTGTATAATTTTGTAAAATTAGTTATTTTGCCCAGAAAATTATGAAACTTGTTATTCTGAGGTTTTATTGTATGTAGTTTGTAGGAAAAATATTATTTTGATGAAATTATATCCCGTAATATATGGCCCCTAAGAAATCGTGCAAAACCGAGCACATTTCGGTTTAGAAATAAATGACCTTAGGAGTGTAGTTTCAAGCCCAAAATTTTTGTGTAGATTACTCAGATGATATAGAACAGTGCTACGAAGCCCTTTTTCAAAAATTAATTTTCGAAATTTTTAGATAATTTTTAGGTCCTAAAATGAGGCATAAAATGGGTAATTTGTGATTAATTAAGTAATTAAATTATTAATTTCTGACTTAGTGAATAAGTAGATGTTTTAGGGTGTTAAGATCTGATGGAGTATGATACTTATAGCATTTAGGGTATTAGATGTAATTATTAGGTTAATTATGTAATAAATGAGTAATAGGAAAAAATAGTTAATTTTGTAAATTAGGGAAATTTGGAGTAAAATCTGATTTAGGATAGATTTAGACATTTTGAAATAATAATTGGTGTTTAGAGATGGTAATTAGGGTAATAGAAATATTAGAAATGCATTATGTGCATAATATGCAATAATGCATAATGTGTAATTTTTGAAAATATAATAAATAGAAAATATTATAATAAAAATTGATATTTTGAGAATAATAAAAATGCACAATAAATCTGATAGGAAACTTGAATTTATGGAATTATATGAAAAATGTAAAAATTTATCACATTAGGAGTGAATTCGGTACACTAATATGGATTTAAGTGTATCGAGTAAAATAAACACTAACAAAGGGTAATGATGCTATTTAGGTTATCGAGAAATAATATGATTAATTTCACATTATGGGTTGAAACTAATTTCTAGGGTTGTAATATAAAATGCTACTTAAAAATTGAACTAAAAACCTGGTTTAGAAATCGATGCGAAAACCGAACCTGAACCTAACCCCAAACCTAGAATAATTGTAAAAGACTTAATACCTAGATAATTGGGCATATTAAACCTTAAACAAAACCTAACAAGAAGCATTATAGGATAAAACGAACCTATAATAGTTATATGAAAAGCTGAAACCACGTTCGTGTTATAGGGATAACCGGCGATGGCCTGAGCAAATCGGACCTCGAGTGAGCGAATGAGGAGTCGAGGTAAGTTGGGATTAATACATTGCTGTATTTTTGGAGGCTTAAGATTATGCTTGATTGTGCTTGTTAGATAGTTGAATGTGTGCATGTGCGCATGTGCTTGATTATGGGTGATGCTATGATCTCCTTTGTTGCTCTGGCACATATTGTATGAATTGTATATAATAATTGATCACCCTAAACTGGACTTAATTAAATATACAACCAGTAATCATAATTGAACATACATGGCAACCCGTTAGGGGATTTAGGACTCTCCGGCCAAATACCGACCCCTTCGGAAGGGATAGCGCAGGATTGCAAAATGGTCCCTTCTTCATCCTCAGTCGAACTAAGTGACAGGAGAGGAGGTCGCGGCGGGGGTGAAGACAGTAATTCGAAGGTAGTCGCGGGAGGAGCAAGGTCTCCATTACACAAGCCTGGGTTTGGTCGTGAGCTGTTGCATTAACGGTAACTCCTCAACCCGGATTAGAGCGGGCGCAATTTCTCTAATCTCACGACGGGCCGGACAACGTCGTGCGATGGCATTTGCTTGCACATGCATTGCACTTAATAAGTGATTGAAAACCTTGTTGTGTATATGGTATAGTTTTAAGTCCTCCGTCCCTACTTACTGAGCTGTGGTTGCTCACATCCTTATAGACGCCGTACAGGTGTTGGCTAAGAAGCGGCAACTAATTACTCAGAAGCTAGCAGCTGCTGGATCCTGGGGAGTGAGGAAAAACATTGAAGAATCAACACATGTTTTACTTTTCATTTCTGATTAATGTAATAACTGAATTATAGTGACTATATATAACTTTTCTCACTTTCTTAGGTAAATGATTTGTTTAAATTACAAATTTTCTACTTCAAAGCGGGTTAGTCGTGGACGCCTTGTGTAGATCAGGTCTAAGATAGTGGTTATAAGGCCAACTTCTATCTTAGGATGGTTTAAACGGCGGGGGCTGTTACGACTCTGCCGCTTCGGGGCGTGACACCAATGGCTTCCCTACTTACTTGACCTGCTTCTAAGTCAGTTCTTAGTGACTTTGCCCCCCTTTTTAGCAAGCCGATGTGCCCTTAGATGAGGACCTTCATATGGTTGTTTTCAACACTCTTGACAAGAGCTCCTTTGAGATCATCTCAACTTAACTTTTGTTTAAGCTAGAGTAGATACAAAAGTACCCATATCTAGGGTAAATCTTTAATAAAGGTGCATTATGGCTTCTAAAAGATGCATATCTATTCAACTAGATATGCTTGCCTATTCAAGAAGATGTTAATTGAGGAGGTTACTATTTGAGAAGATTTGGTTCTAATTTTGGTAATGCCTAACTTTCCTATAATATATCAGCCTTATCCCCTATAAATAGGTGATGAAGCCTCTAAGTATGATCACTTAACTCATACTAACTGTTACTTTGCTACTTTTTGAAGAGATTCTAACTTTAGTATTAGAGTGTCTATGCTAAATCAAACTCTAGTGTGTTTTAACAAGTCATATCATCCAAGAATCAAGCTTTCAAACCCACATTACCAAAGATTTAAGCCTACCATCTTAATCCTAACCTTTGGCTAAGATCACAAACAACACTCTTATTAATGAATTTAGTAATCTTCATTAATTTAATCACATAATTTTCAATCACATATTTCTCTTAACTGCATACATCATAAATCTAATAATTAAACAAAGTAATTTATCATAGAATATTATCATAAAATTGCATTCTATTACAAGGTCTAGATTCATTTGTTAAAACTGTCGAACATCGTATTTTTCTCCTGATTTTTATAAATTAGTCTTTTTTAAATCGATCAATATAAAACTCAACTCATTTAATATTGACCATCAACTAAAGTTTAAAAAAAACTGATTTTTTAATTTGAAAATTGTTTAGAGTCGCTCCCCAACCATAGTTAGGAAAAAGAATTAAGTTATAACCGATTGGATGGATTAATTATAACTTAGTTACTGATCTTTCGATAAACCGATTTTGTTAAAACAATTTTTGAAAACCAAATATTTGGATCCAAGAGCTAATTTTTTAAACCCTAAACGGGTATCACTTTTAATCTTTTCGAATTTAAATTTACCTTTGAATATACCCTTATAATGAAATCTATCTACATTTTAATTCTAAAAAAGAAAAAAGAAAAAGAAAAGCAATCAATTATTTACAGAAGATGAAAAAAAAAATCCATATTTTAAGTCACCCCATGCATGCAAGTGCCTACTTACCCACTATTCAGAATCAAACTTTCGTAGTTCATTCCAAAATTATTAGCGGGTTAATTTATTTAACTTTAAAAAAAATGTAAAGTTTACGTTTTTACCCGATTCAATTTATTTAAGGAAATTATTCTATAGGGCCCTAATTGATATTTATTTTGGAAATTCTAAGTTGGATCTTAATTTTGAAAAGGGTTCATTTATTTTATTAAAAAAAAAACTAATTTTTTTTCTAAGCGATTTATTTATTCATCTATTACTTACTTATTTTATTTCTAAAAAAAATAAAAATGGATTTTCTTTTTTTCTTCTCTCTGTTTTTATTTCTTCCTTTCTTTTTTTTCTTTTTCCCTTTTTTTTTTCTTTTTCTCCTTTATTATTACATTTACAAATAAATAAGTAAATAAATAAATTTTAATTTAAAAAAAAAAAGAGACAACAGACCAAGTTTGTTCGGGGTCCTCTCGACTCAGCTCAATCGACTCAGGGCTATTCAGGTTGACTCAGTTCTACTCAAGTCGACTCAGGGCAGCTCAGATCTGTTCAATCAACTTTAGTCAGCTCAAATCAGCTCAGGTTAGCTCAATTCGACTTAATTCGCTCCAGTCGGCTTTAGTCAACTTCGATCGACTCATATTGACTCGAAAAATTAGATTTGGAGTGTCGATGGTGGTAGAGGTTTTTGTCGAAAAAACACCGTATGGGATGTTATCCTAGAAAGGGAGAGAGGAACCGTGCTAGAGAGAGGAAGTTTCGATTTTTGTTTTTCTAAAATATTTCAAAACTTTGTTGTGTTTTGAAAACGAAGAGCAGACTCCTATTTATAGGTATCATAGTCGAGTTAAGAATAGAAAATATTAAATACAATATGATTTTCTTCCATATTTGGGTTGGGCGAACCTGGACAAGATGTGATGTCAAATACAAAGCTGTGCATGTAGGAGTATATCCAACGCGTGTAGGAGTGTGCCTATCATACTTAGATGTGGCGATGATGTGGCTCGTGAGGTGGCGATGATTTGAGAAAAGAAAATAAAAGATGTATTTTGCAACTTCCATGGATTGAACCCAAGATCTCTAAGTTATATGCAATATTAAGTCAAAATGCTTATCCAGCTGAGCTGTTGGTTTTTCCTTATTCATATGTGCAATAAATTGCACGTATGGACTAATTCAACATAAGCCAAATTTAAATTTAAGCCTAAGCCCAATAACCCTTTCTTTATTTTATCTAACTTAAAAAATTATATTCTACTAAACTATCTAAAAGATTTATTATTTTCTAAATCTTCTATTTTTTGTATTTTTCTAAATTTTATATTTTCTGTGATTTTTTTCTAAATTTCTTTTTTTTTTTTGGCTTTTTTTTTTAAATCTTCTACTTTTTTTGTATTTTTCTAAATTTCTTATCTTTTAGGTTTTTTCTTATTTTTATTTTTTTTTCATTTTCCCTAATTTAGGACCCTTTACCTTATTGAAAAAATAAAATGGGGCAAAAATTAGATGTCTACAAAAACAAATAATAGTGTTAAATCCATTATTATATTTTTACCAATGTAAGAACATTTGATGAAAACATAATACAACAAAATAAATCAAACTCCAAACAATCTAGACTAAAAAGAACACGATTATTTTTTCTTTAATAAGCAAATGATCTTATGTATTAAGCATGTGTTAAGTTATAAAATACCTGTTTTTTATGTTCAAAATTATTAATTAAGAACTTCTATATGATGGGTGCAAGTTACTTTAGAGGCTATGCTTTGTATATAATATCAGGCAAGTACACTTATCAATTTGAATATAGTGGATGTGAGTCCAAGTCGATCCCTCAGAGACTTCGAGTACTAATATTAACCTTAGCTCTATTATCTAACCGGAAAATTGTGATGAGTTGAATGAATTAAAAATACTAAAATTAACAAACTAACCTAATTATGAGACTTGATCAAGCAATTTAGAAAGCGATAAAACTAAGAACGACTTGAAGAAGGTAATAACGTATTTAGGAATTATTTCCCCTAGTATTTAACATGTGACTGCTTAAAATATATTCAATTCAATTTCTATTATTCTTGACTGGAGGGATTCACAATTAAAGTTAATACCTTTCTCAAGCATATTAACCTTAATCCTAAATTATTTACCGGAATCTCTTCACTTAGTAATATAATTTAGAATTGCATTAATGTATAATGAATTCCCACACAAAAGAACAACTTTCCGGAAGAAACATGTATCTTATCTCTAAGTACACATGTAATACTCTCCAATTATGTAAAGATCTAATTACACATGTAATTTCTCAATCATCATGCATAATATCATAGATTGATACTCTAGAAATATCAATTAACAATTAAATAACATAATTGAATCAAGAAAAGATAAAAACTTTATTGAAAATTATAAATCAATCTAATAGTCACATGAAACCCTAGGTTCCATAATTCTAAATACACAAATCTTAAGCTATCATAATGAAACTAAAAACGAATTGCAACAAAATCAATAAATAAAACATAAAAAACCCCCTTTTGTTAATGATAAATCTCTTCAATCTTGAAGTTGGGTATTGCTTTTGCCCTTTTCTTCTCTTTCTCTTCAAGTCTCTTCACTTTTTGAATGTCAAATCCTCTATGCAAAACCCTAGTATATCCTTTTATAATGTATTGAAAGGTTTCCGTTTTCGTCACCAGATACGGAGGTCGTATAACTTTCTAACCTTGGCATATTTTCCTGGATAGACACAGCTTGGGGATACAGTTGTGTCCTAGATTGTGTAACTTCAAAACTTCATAACTCGTTCATTTGAACTCCAAATTGAGTGAAACTTGATTCCTTTTCTTCGTTTTCAATCCAAGAATGCATTCAAACCTTCAAATCAAAATTTTACTCAATTAAGTATCAATTTCTTTAAAGAAAACCAAAAAATATAAGGGAAATAATATAAAATCACCATGTGAAATGTATTTAAAATAAGAGTTATCAATATACCTTAAAGAACATATTCTAGTGTAGAGATAGCTATGGAGACATTACATCATGTACCTACCTAAAAAGCATTGATCAAAAGGACCTTATAGAGGCAACTTCTTCTATCAAAGTATTCAAATCCATTATATGATATTCAAAGCATCCATTCCAACTATTTGAAGAGCAAAATTCAAAATATTAGAACAAAAGCTACACTACAACCTTTTATATCTACACAAAACCTATCTAAACATGCTGGATATAGTAGATTTTAGGTTTAGTAAAATTGCCCACTCGACCCTAGTTGCTAAGAACGTGAAAATTATTTATAGTTAATTTATTTACTTGTTTGTTTATTTATTTATTTTAGTTTTTAATAAAATATTTCATAAAATTGTATTAAAAAATATGAAGCTTCCAAAATTAATAAAATACTCTATAAAACACAACCTTTCATTAATGTAAAAGCTATTTCTTCCTTAATTACTAGTATCTTTAAAGATTTATAAAATATTATTTTTTTGCTAAGAATTTGAAATGTACATAATTTCAACATAAAACATCTTATTTTAGCAAATTTTACATTATCAAGAAGCTCATGAGGGGTACTTCCAAAAGAAAATAAAATCTTATATATGTCTTCGAGATTATCTAGACTAAGTGCATGAGAGGTGATTTAAGCATGGTTGGGAACTTGTCCATTAAGGTCTTAGGAGGAGAAGAATCTTCGTTCCACAAACTTAGGTTTGGTAGTTAGTTGTTTACATATTGGTAACTTAATTCCTTGAAACCAATACCAAATTGAAGTTATTTTCTTTAGTCTTGCAACAAACCATTTAGATAACACCATGCAAATAGTATGTTTCTTTTTCTCCTCTCCATCAATAGGATTTTAAAGAAAATTGGTAAAGTGAAACTTTACAGTATATAAGAATGTTTAACGTAAGATTCTTATTCTTTATGAAGGTTAAATAGTATTGGTAAGTCTGGTTTCCATGAGTATTAGATTTTTTATTCATCTAAATTTAAAGAAAAGATTTTATTTTCAAGGATTTCAAATGGAGAGTTTAAGATAAAAGCAAAATATGCACAAAGTGTTGGTTTTCTTGTGAATTAATTATATGTTGTTCTTCTTTGTTGTTATATCCTTTTGATGTGAGGAATAACATTGCACTTCTTTGTGTGTATGAGTAAAAGTGTTACCCTTCATTAAGTAGTTTACAAACCCCCAATAGATTCTTTTGCAAATGACTATTCTTAGTGTTGATTGCATAGGGACCAACTTCAAAGAGCGATTAGAGGGTGTTGGATGGGCCTTGGTAGAGGTCAAGCTTATAGGGCTCCTTGCTTCTGAGTACTTGCAAGAAAACCCCCAGCAAATGTACTTACAAGGGCCCTCCAATGCTCAAGTTAACGAGGAAGGCAAGTGTAAGGATATTCACAAAGAATGTGTGGAGATGTGTTCTCAATTCAAGAGAAGGTCTAGGTTCCAACCCATTACCTGGTGGTCTCTTACACTATTTATTGTGTAGTAAAGGTATGGTTACCCGGACATAAAGGAGTTCGAGGTTCGCTTGTATTAGTAGGTCATAGGAGACATGCGATGCATGATTGATAGCATAGTTTTAGAGGATAGTTAGCCATTGCACACTAGCAGCCATGTCTGTGATTTGTAGGTTTGACATCTTCGGGGGTTGTTAAGTATGCTGGCCATACTACAAACATTAGAGGGTAGTTAATGAATCCTAGCCAAGTTTTGGCACTAGAGACAAAAGGGGGAATGAGGAAACTTGAGGAGTAAGCAAGTGCTTGTTTGAGGATGATCTAAGCTTTTGGGAGTGCTCACTAAAACGCTTCTGGTTGCAGTGCCCAAGCTAAGATCAAACAACTTAATACTTAGTGACGAGCTCATTTAGGAAGTCATCTAGATGTTCGTAAAGAGTGTCCTAAGTAGATCATGGTACTTAAAAAGAGTAAGGAACTTGCACATGTGCTTGCCTTTGGGCTTTTATAGGCCTTCTTACGTGCTGGGCCTCAAGCCAACCAAAAATAGGTGTCTACACTTGCATGCCTCCCACCCCACCAACCCTCCTCAGCATGAGAGTGTAAGGAAAGTAACTCAGGTAAGATGGTTGATCCAAGCGAGACTACTTCAACTACGAGTAAGGAGGCTTAGCCTGTCGCTTAGAGGCATAAAGGTTGATACATCTAATCAAATCATTTATATCACATAATGACATCTAGCATAATGTAATGGTTAGATTGCTTTATGTGCAATGACAGTTTCTTTGGAAAGTGTGTTATGCATTGATGATCTCTTTGAGAAGGTAGCGCATGTAGGGTACCTTCGTGTCTTGCCATATTAATGATTCACGTAAGTAGAATGACTAAAGCCCTTGGTTAGTAGAGTAGGACACATGTATGGCCGTAATGCATTGTATGTCTCTATAGTGGGTACATGCTCCAAAAGTGGGAAAAAACATTCAACTACCCCCATAGTTGTCTATATAAAGGGGTCCATGGGTCTTTAATTTCCACTTTGTCCAATCTACCTAGTGGAAACTCTATCGAATTGGTTTCTCTTGTGCTAATGCTTGTTTTTCCTAAACTCTATTCTTTTGTTTCTCACTTGTGATCGATGATGGTTGATCAAAGTGCTTCGGACGCTTCAAGTGAGCATTCATGTGTATCTATTTCTAAAGAAACAAGTTAGGACTACTGGTAGATAGTCTAAGAAGAGAGTAGTAACCCTACTCCCCTAAAAACAACAGTGATAGTAATGAAAGATGCTGATGGGGTGCTCTTATCATGGGTAGAGAGGAGAAAATTTGTGTGAGATGTGCCCCTTATTGAGTACCATCTGAACGAAAGGAAGCTAAGGAAGGTGGGCCATTACACACAACTAACAACAATAAAAAGGCCCAAGCCCGTATGTTCTTCAAAGAGGACACTACAAAGTTGAGACTAGTTAGTAAGGCAGTTAGTAACATGTTCGGTTGGCGAATGGAGGTGCTTATGGATAAAGAGAGGGCGTTTGAGATAGAGGGCAAATGGTCATTCTATATTTATGCAAAACTGTTCAAGTTAAGGTTGTAGCTCGAAAACGTTAGTAAGATTTTAGCTTCCCTTTTCTAACTTCTTGCTCGAGGTCTTTAAGCACTTTAACAGTTCCCTTAGGAGCCTCAGTGCTAATGCATGGCACAATTGCTTGTGTTCGAGGCCTTGTGTTTGTAGATATTGTGAAGGTCAACAGTTCACCTATTCAAGCACTTCTTCTAAGTGAAAAGGTCGCTTAATGGTTAGGTATACGTAGCTAACTAAGGTAACGACTTGAAGATTTTTCATGAGCTACTTAATAAGCTAGATGTTTAGAAGGAGTTTTTCTTTCACATATGAACATCTAAGTAGCCCAACTTCTGAAAAGAATGGACTGTTCCAATTTAGGGCAAATCATTAGGTTGCTTTGGAGCAGAGGATAGTGAAGCAAACGTAAAGATGTTAGACGTCCCAAGCTAAAAGAAGCTCTACCCCCTGTCCATCCATCGGAAGTATGCCAAAGGCATTAAGCTTTTTGGGTTTGAGACTAGTATCCCTTGATCCTTGCCAAAGAGGAGTAGTTGGGTGTCTACAACATTGCTTCATCATAGTAGTAAGGGATGTCGAGCCTGCTCATCCTCGACGTAGTAAGTATTGTTGTTTGTTGTTATGATATTAAGTTAATCTCTATTTTTCTTTTGCAACTATGAAGCTGGCTACTGATAGGGTGAAGGAAACTACTTGCCATTCGAGCAAGGCACCTAAAGAAGGAGGCAACGTTAGGCCAAAAGAGAAAGCAATCCATCACAAAAAGAGAAAGCAGTCCATCACAAAAGGAGAAAGGGAGAGCTTACATCCCCCAATCAAGAGGACCAAGAAGAAGAAAGGGGATAGACATTAAGTGACTCTCCCTAAGGTGGTGCAGAACATAGCTAAGGACATTCCCATGGTTATTGCAATGAATGGCTTAAGCTAGGCTGCTATGGGTGATGAGACCTGGTAGGGGGAGCAGGTTGTGCATGGTCAAGCCTTGGAGGAGGTCCAAAAGGGAGATGCTCGAACTGAGGAGAGGTATGGGAACTCCAAGGTGGCCCCTCAAGATGCTAAGGTTGCTACGATCGATATCCCTAATGATGAGGATGTCTAGCCCTTGGTGCACCAGGGGAAATGACAAGGTTACACTAAAGTTACCTGAGCCTATCTCTAATATAGCAATAAGGCCTGTGCAGCAAATGGAGCAATTAGAGGCTCGATTTGGACACCTCTTCACCAAGAAGAGTGATGTGCACATCGATACGAAGATGCTTTGGAGGCATGATGAGGTGAGCTACTTATGTTTTTCCTTTAAGTGTTATGCATTGATGGACAAGCTAATGTTTTGTCTTTCTTACAGCATTATGATATGCTCAATTATGTTCTCATCTATAATCATGTCCATCAACAATTGAAGAGAGGCTGAGTAAAGGCTGAGGTAGAGAGGCTCTATAAGGCATTAGAAGAAGAGAAGAAGGTGCATAGTGACTTAGATGCTACATTTGAGGAGTTCGAGGGCTAGTATAGGGAGTTGAAGGGATAAGTTAAGGCGATGGAGGCCGATCTAAAAGAGGCCCAGGCATCTTCTGAGGCTACTAGGGGCAAGGTTGTAAAGATGCAAGCCGAGTTAGATGCCAAGGATAGGGAGTTCGGGAGGAGTGTATTCGAAGGGAGGTAAAGCTACTAAGGGGTAAGGGTCTCTTTGCAGAGGTAAAGTGGGATGTATTCATAGAGACCATTGATAACCTGCTAGTAGAGAAGGCTCTGACTATTGATGGCTATGCTTTGGCTAGGGAGGTCAAGAAGTAGGTTTGTAAGGAGTTTCCTAAAGTGAATGTACAATTCCTCAACTGGCTACATGACCTTAAAGGCACTACTAGTATAGACACCTCATCTTTTCCGTTTTATTTTAGTATTCTTATTGAGCCAGGTTTGAAAAAAAAAAAAGGAAAAAGAAATAAAAAGAGAAAGGAAATAAATAATTGAAAAATAATAATAAAAAATAACAAAATATGAAAATAATAAAAATAAAATATCAAGTCGTATCAAGTTGAGTTGAATTGAGTCGAGTCGTTTAAGGTCAAATCGAATAATGGTATACATTCAATTTAGTGAATTCTAAGTCATCAAAGGATCGAGCTTCATTGAAATATTTTTTAGTCCAGTCCGATATAAAGTAAATTTTTATCTAATTTATATTGGGCTAAAATAAACATAAGATTTATTAAGTAAGTTATTGGGCTAAATTAAGCCGGACTGAGTCGAGCTTGGAAAATAGAAAGCCCAAATTAAAATAAGGTTTCTAAAAACTAAGTTGAATCTTCAAAAAATCATTATCGTATCTTTCATATCTAGGGTTTGTTGAGATCAAATCTATATTTAAAAAGATGCAAAAGATTTGGTTGTGTGGTCTAGAAGTAATAAGTCGACGATGAAGTTCAAAAAAGTCTTTCATAATACCTATCACACCCCGAAAAGGTAAAATTGTAACAATCATGCCGTGTAAACCATCCTAAGATAGAAACCGTTATCACAACTGCTATCTTAGACCTAGGTCACACCATGCATACTCTACTCTACCCCTTTAAAGCATTCAATTCGATACTTATTTGATATAAACCTATGAGGTAATCCTTTGAAATAATTTGTTAAAGATAAACTTGTAATTTAACCTTTTAAAAGAATAGTAGTAAATCCCATAAGTACCTGTCATTTCATATACAGACTAAAATATTAAAAACTAACAAGCCCTTTGAGGAGTCGTGTAAAGTTTTCCTTAAAAGATAAAAAATTAACACTAAGGGTAATAACCGGCCATTTCTTGTTGTATCTTACTCTCTATCCCAGTTTACTAAGGCTCCGATGTTAGGTAGGCACTTATTAGCCATCTGGAACCTGTAAAACAAACTATAGGGGAATAAGTGACAACTTTCTCAGTAAGTAGGGTAGAGATAGGAGTATGCACTCAGCACATCATAAGAAGGGTTTTCAATCAAGTTGATTAGATGCAATGTATGTACAAGCAAATGCCACCGCACAATGTTATCCAATCCATCATGAGATCAAAGAAATTGCACCTGCTCTAATCTAGGTTGAAGAGATTGACGTCATATACTTACAAATCAAAACCAAACCGGAGCTTATGCAATAAAGAACATATTCCTCCCATGACCACCTTCGACCTACGGCCTCCAACTTTACCACGACCTCCTTTCCTGTCACTTAGTTCGACAAAGGGTGAGGAAAGAACCATTTCAACTATCCTCATCAAAGAAAGTTTGTGTTTGGCCCAAGAATCCTTATCGTTACCCCTAATGGGTTGCGATGCATATCAGATTAAATGTTAAGTGAAATTTGAGTTAGTTAATCTCTTCAGAGTGATCAACTAAGCTTAAACAATTCAAGCATAATAATAATCACAGAACAATACATACCAAAGTCTCCAAATGTTCTAAAATAATATCTCAAAATGCAATAAAGCATTGATCCCACTTACATATCCTGATGCTCACTATGGAAAACTCGGGTTATCAACGATCTAATTATCAGGGAGCCCTATATATATAAAACCTAAATTTAGTTTTTATAATGGTAACAAAGACATTAAGATCTTATCTAAAGTATATTACAATAATAATAATAATATAGTTTTATTATATAAGTCAAGTTAAGTTATTACTCATTAATAATATACATAATTATATTATTACGCATAATACATCATTTCGATCATATCGAAATATACTTTTAATTGATTAAATCACGTTTCAATTACGGTGGAATTATAGTAGTATGTAAACTAGTAATATTGTAGAGGTATAGGTTATATTACCTAGGTTTGTCCGATTTTAGTAAAAATAATGTCGCTCGTACAAACCCAGCGACACATATTACGAGTCCCATTTCTGGAGATAACTTTTAACAGATTATTCGAGTTTTTAATAAAGTTATATGTATCTACCCAAATATTATCATATTACACGTATATTATGTTATTAAATTGTATTTTACCTAATTTGTAAATATAACTCATAATATAGGTATTATTTAACCTTAATATTCCTATAACATTTCCCGAATATTAAAATATCAATAAATATATTAAAAGTATAATTTTTACTCCAATTTGACCAGTACACATATAAATAGTTTTTATTCAACTATTTATTACATTTTAACCTAATATTACTAAAAATATACCTCAATTCATAAATTACGCTATTTTACCACGTAAATTCGTAGTAATTAGCTCAGGTCACTAAATAATTCCCAAAAAATTTCTATAGACTCCTAAAAATATGTGGAATTCAGTTATCACTTATTTTTGTGTTATCGATTCATCGCCTATATATTAGAAATTACGATTTTACCCTTAAATTACACTTAATTACCCAAATATGATTCTTTTTGTATAAAATTATTTTTAATCTATCCTAACATCATTATACTTCATTAGAAATCAGTAAAGGTCAATTTCACTATTTAATTTCATAAATCCTATTTATTTAATATTTTCAACCTAATTTCAAGCTATTTTTAGGTTAAAAAATATAATAAATATTAAAAATATTCAAATAAAAAAAATCATGCTACATAGAAATTATCTATATATCATAATTATCTTACACAAAAATTTTAAGCTAGAAACTACATCATAGTGTATTTATTTTGAATTTCAAATTTTGGATCAATAGTATATTTGTTAAGCAAATATATTCAATATTCCTAATTTTCTAAAAATAAATTTATGAAATGAAAGTACATATAAAATAACTTAGGAATTAATTTTTTCACATTTTTCCTAATTAATTTAATAATTTTTCAAAAAATAGAGAAAAACAAGGTAAAAACTCGAAACCTGATTTCATTGGAGCTCTGGCTACCGTTAGTCGGAGAAGGGTTGTCATCCGGCCTAGTCAATAGTGGCTCTACTAGGTGGCGGCAAGGCTCCACATCAGGTCATCAAATGGTCAAGGAACTAGCTAGGTTGGGTCCTTACTCTGTTTTTTCCTATTTTTTGTCAAATTTTTCTAAAATTTTTCTGAATATTTTTTTTTTAGGTTTTCTTGATTGCCAAAATGTTAAATCTGAGTCCTAGGATTCTATTTATAGTATTTTAGGTTGGTTGAATTTTTTCCTTAATTATTAAGTAATTTATTTTAATATTTTCCTCAAAAAACGCATAATAGGAAGTGTCAATTTTTTTATAAATTGGCTTTTGATGCAACTGCTTATCCTTTTTAAGTTACTCCACATTTAATCTAATCATATTTCAAGTCGTTTTTTTATTTTTTTTTTATAATTTTTAGATACTGTTTTAGGGTATTTTGGTATTTTATATTAGTATTTAATGATTTTAATTAATATACAGGTATATATCCTATATATATCATACACGTAATGAGTAATTATATACGTGTAATCGTGTTTCTAGCATATCTTTTATTTTTAAGATACTTTTCCTATTTAATTTTGCAATTTTATCACTCATTATGCGTAATTATATTATTTTAGGTTAATTTACGAGTGCATTTATTATATATAACAAGTATATTCATAAAAATACGTGTATACTCATATAGTATATTATACTATATTATTTCCTTTTATTAACTAATTAACTTATCTCTAAGTCTTCGTCACATTCCGAGCTTGGTTTTAGGTGTTTCGATCATTTTTACACTATATTAAATAATCATACTTTTAGAGGCAAAATTAGGTTTTGGGTAATTATTTTCAAAATTCAACTTCACCAAATCACTTCAACTAACTTTTCTATCTTAGTGGTAAAGTTTAGGTCTAACCAGATAACTTTTCTCGAAAGCCCTAAATTTAGGTACGATTGCTCTAAATTCGAATTTAAGGTTTCATATAAAGTAAACTTTCACTATTTTGATTGTATTCTTGATATTCTCATTATATTATGGATTTTCAAACATACGAAAATTTATCAATTAAGGTTATTAAGTTTCTCGTAAGTTTCTAGCTTAATTGATTTACCTTTCCGAATGCCTTAAATTAACTATTGACCCTAATCATATAAAGATAGGGCTTTGCCCTAATACTTAAACGTTCATGCTTTGATTGCTGATTTATGGGATTTTACAATACCCAACACCCATGAACACAACCCGCACTTCAGTCATGAACATATTATCCACTGCTGCATAACTTAATCATAATCCATACCGTCCTTCACATTGACACACTAACATTGTACTGATCACAACACTACACACTCCACTCTAGTCACCCCAACGCATGACACACACCCTCATAAGATTGCACTCCACTCGCCCGAAACACACATACAGATCTAGTCACTTGTTGCACTTGTACGATACTGTACTCACGAGCACCTACGATTAGACACAACACACACTCCATAAACTCACACATGTAGGGCCAGATTCACTCATACGTTGACACGTCTATACCAACACACACATTATACTTCATGATCACAATTCTGCACACACAATTAGGCTATCACACTTTATGTCCACGTCCAGTCTTCACTATCCACATACGTTGCACAACCAAATTAACATATGAACACTACACACATACAATGCCAGTACACATTCAACACTTCGCCTCACAACCACTGCATGGTCCACATATGTCCATAACCAACAACGCCGACTATCACACGTATATACATCAACGTAGTCTAGACAATCACGACACAATTAGCCACATCCAGTCTTGATCATGTGCATGATCCGACTCGCTTAGGCAATTAAGTAAATTATTTTAGTTAGTCATTTATGTTGTTTTTTTTTTAGTTAATCAATTTATTTTACTAACTTGTATTATTAGTGTAGGTTGTTTTTTGGATTAGTTGTAGTTTTTTTTTTTAATTTCATGCTTTTTTTAATTAAATTGCATTTTTACTGAAAATTGCATTTTTAGGAAAAAGTTGCATATTTGTTCTCTAAAAGTAAGCTACCGAGGTGTAGTGAAGTCTGATTCCGTACTTATCACAAAATTCCCTGAACCTATTGCTATTGAATTATCTTCCATTGTCTGCAGTCAAACAATACGAGACCCCCAAGTGGGAGAATATGTGAGTGAGGAAAAATCCCTCTATAGCTCAAGTGGTGATGGTTGCTACAACATGTGCCTCCACCCATTTAGTGAAGTAATCTACTACTACTAAAATGCCATCTGACAATGCCTTTAAGAAAGGTTTAAGGACGTCTAGCCCCCCACTAAGTAAATGGCCATGGGCTTATTAAGGGGTACAGTTCTAAGCTTAAGAGATGAGCTATTGGGGCATGCTTTCGGTATTGATGACATTTTTGCACTAAGGCTTTAGTGTCTTCTTTCATTGTTAGCCAACAGTAACCTAACCTCAAGGCTTAGATGTATAGGGCTTGAGACTGGATGTGGTTGCTACATATTCATGCATGTTGCTCCTTAAGGACATAAGTGCCTTCCTCTTTCCTAAGGCATCTTAGCAGGGGGATCCTTTATCCTTGCCCATACAGTACATCATTAATGAAGGTATAGTTAGCCAAAGCCTAAGCCAACTTCTTTGCCTCCAATCAATCTTCAGGCAACAATCCTATCTTTAAATGTTCTATGATTGGATCCATCTAGCAGTGTTTAGGGTTTCTGGCTAATGTCTCTAGGACTTCTTACCCTTGTGTTTTCGTGCTCTACTCGGGGACATATCACATGAAAAGTAGTTTATCGCCGTTGTGTAGTATAGGGACAACAAATGAAGCCAACCTATATAGCTTATCTACTTCCACATTTTCTACTCAAAGGATCTTATTAACCTTCCACGAGGTGAAACTCACGAGCAAGCCCCAAACTATCTGTAGATATTTGATCATTGTTTCCCCCTTTATCTCATATTCCACTTTTACCTGCATTGAATCTAAGTAGATGTCTAGCTTTTTCGCTCCAATATCTTTAGAGATCCTTCATATTCGACCTCATTGTTGCTTATTGGGAAGTTGAACTTCAAGGAGTAAAGTATCTTCATGCCATACGACCCCTATAGCATTATGCCTATCCCACTCCCCCCTAGTGGATGAGCTATCGACATGGAAGGTCCATACTAGTATAGTGAGCTCTTTTTGTGGCTCATTTGCTCCAATATACTCTATTATGAAGTGAGCGAGCACTTATGCCTTGATTGCTTGTCAAAATAAAAATTAGACTCTGTGAACATTAAGCTCGAAGGAGTATTTCATCATTCAGCCCAAGGCATCAGGCTTTTGGAGAATAGCTCTTAAGGGCTGATTAGTTAACATCATGATAGGGTGCAACTGGAAGTAAGGTCTGAGCTTGTGGGCAATGATGACTACTACTAAGGCAAACTTCTTAACCTTAGTATATCTCATCTCCAGTTCTTATAGAATATAGCTAACATAGTAAACGAGCTTATGTTCGTACCCTTCTACTCGAATAAGGAATAATGACAATGCTTTGTCACTAACAGTAAGGTAGAGGTATAGCTCTTCGCTGAATGTAGGCTTAGATATCATAAGTGGGCTCTCTAGAAAATCTTTAAGGTCATCGAATGCTTTCTAGCAATCGATGGTCCATTTGAACTTAGATGGGTTCTTCAATAGTTTGAAGAACTCTAAGCATTTGTCTACACTTCTTGACACGAACCTATTTAAGGCGACAATTTGTCCAGTTAGGCATTGTACCTCCTTTATGGCTTTAGGGGCTTGCGTGTCACAAACTGCTTTGATCTTATCTGAGTTAGCTTTGATTCCTCACTCAATGACCATGAAACCAAGGAATTTTCCAAATGTGACCCTAAATACACATTTTTAGGGGTTCAAATTCATCTAATAGTAATGCAGTGTTTAGAATGTTTTGTAAAGGTCTTTAATGTGGCATCCCCTATCTTTGCTCTTCACAATCATGTCATCTACATATACTTCATTGTTCCTACCAATTTGTAGCTTAAAGATAGAGGTAAGGAGCCTTTGGTATGTCACACCAACATTCTTCAAGCTGAAGAGCATGACCATATAACAGTAGATTCTAAAGTCGATGACAAATGAAGCATGAACCTCGTCTTAAAGGGCTACGCTGAGTAGTACATGACTAGACGTCAAATTGATAAGTTAGTCAATACGAAGAAGAGGGAAGCAATCTTTAAGATAAGCCTTATTGAGGTTAGTATAATTAATATAGATCCACCTTTTTCCATTGGCCTTCTTCACTAGGACGATGTTCGTAAGCCAAGCTAGATACTTGCCTATTCTTATGAATCTAGCTTATAAGAGCTTCTAAACTTCTTGTTCAATTGTGACCTGGCGCTCAAGGGTGAAGTACCGCTTTTTCTGCTTAATTGGTCATATTGTAGGACCAACATTGAGGTGATGGGTAGCCTCAGGTATATTGATGATCCCTGGCATATCTTCTAGCCCAGATACAAAGATGTCCAAGTTTTATTTAAGAAACTTCATGATTTGAGCTTTTCTATCTGTAAGCAGCTTAGCCCTAATTTTTGTGATCACTCTTTGAGCATTAAAAAGCTAGATTTCTTCGTCCTTTTCAACCGACTCTCCTCATAATGTTAGGGTAAGATAGTAGTAGACTCTATGCTCATGATGTTTCCTCTGGTTTGGGCTTTGAGGTATAAGGACCTAAATAGCTTCTGGTCTCCTCAAGCCTCGCCTACCCCAGTCAGTATCATGAACTTTACTTTTAAGCACCTCTGGCTAATGAGCATGTCAAATTTTGTTATGCTTGGCCTACCTAAGATTACACTATAAGGTGACCAGTGATCTATGATAATAAAGTCAACAAACCATATGGCAACATGCTCATTGTCACCTAGTCTTACTAGATAAGTGATTATTCTTTTAACAGGCACAAGTTTACCTCCTCCAAATCTTGTAAAGCTATGCTTGTATGGTTGGATAGGTTCATCTAATCGGCCTTTCATTTGCTGGTAGGCATTATAGAAAAGTATGTTAGCTAAGCTTCTGTTGTCAACGAACGTTTTAGGAAATTGAAGTACCCAGTCTCCACTTTATAATGAAGGCATCTTATGGGGAAAGTCAAAGCCATGCTCATCCTCGTTAGTGAAACTAATTGTCATGTCTGTTTTTGGCTTTTGTGTTTGTATGAAGTATACCTTATGTTGGGCAATCGTTGTTATGGTGCCTAGGAGGAGGTTGGGACTTCTAAATATGGTGTTCGCTTGGTTTCACTACCTTCGGTAATTCTAGTCGCCTGTAAGCGCATTTGTCTACTCATTCTACTCTTGTTATTGTGCCTATTATTGTTGTTCTACTTGGTGGCGCAAGGTTAGCCGTTGTATTTGGTTCCTTTCATCGACTATTAAGTAGTTAATGCTTCCTTTGCGAGAAAGGCCTTCTACCTCGTTCTTAAGGTGACAACATTCATCTATGTTGTGGCTATATGCTCTATGGTAATTACAATACTTGGTTGAGTTGGCTGCTTTTGGAGTTTTGTGAACACTAGGTGCTCACGAGAGTTGTTGCCTAACCTCATACATAATTTCCCCAAAAGGTTTGATGAAGGGTGTGCAGGAAGGACAGTCTTGGAACTTCTATCGATTTTTATCTCATCTATCCTTCTACAAGGGCTATGGTTTGGGGTCACAATGCCCTAAGTAGTCTTTCACTGACCCTTGAATATTGGTGTCTATTTCTAAATGTGCCCTGATGGCGTCCTCTTAGGCTACATACTTCTCAGGTATTTACATGAATTTTTTTAAGGAGTCAAGCTTATTTAGAGAGACTACATCAAACATTCTTCTTCCGGGTTTAATTCCTATCATGAGGGCCTATAAGGCTGTTTCGGTGTTGAGTTTAGATACTTATAACTTTGCACAATTAAAGTGCTCAAGTTATGCACATAAGGTCTCATTTAGTCACTACCTTATGTTGTAGAGCACAAAGGAATCTTTCCTTGGTACCTTAGAGCTTAAGAAATGCTACTGGAATTTCTCCCCTAAGTTGTCGAACAAAGTAATGGAACCATTAGGTAGCATATTAAACCAAAGCAAGGTAGCTTTAACTAATGCACTAGGAAAGGCCTTGTACGTAATTGGGTCAAAGAAGTTGTATAAGCTCATTATGATTCTAAAGTGGATGAGGGATCATATGAGTCAGTGATTCCATCATAAGTGTTGAGGTGTAGGTGTCTTACGCCTGCAACCAGCGTTTCCTCAATGATGGAGGGGACAAAGGGACTCTTTGTTGCCACAGAGCGCGATAGGTAGGCGAATGACTCTACCGTGTTTTGGTTATGTATACTAAAAGCATGACAAATGTATACGTCCAACTTTATGACATTCATTTCCTTAAAAGGTTTTGGTGATTATTTTGGAGATAACTTGTCAACTGGCCTGCTTGTGGTCATTCACTCGCCTTGCATGTGCATTTTTTCTACGATTATGATTCAACTAGTCACACAAGTCCTGAGGAGCTTATAGTTATGCTGGATCTTATCGCAAGAATGCACCAGGCGTATAGTTCTTAGGTCGAGGTTTTTGTTTAGTTCTATAAAGGAACTAGAAGTTACCTCCTCGTTAGCTCATTTTTCACGGCATTTTTTAGTATTACATCCCATACAGGGCAGCATTGGACTCCTGTGTCTTTTTATTTTCTTCTATCATTTGTCAAATGAGGAGTCTAAGTTGTTCAACCTCGGCAATCCCATTTTCTAAAGGTAGTAGCATTGCAATGCGTCATGGTAAAGGTGTTGTATTGTCGTCTTATGGTTGTGATGTGTGAGCATCGTCTAAATTTGAAGCTTGAGGGTTATTATTTTTACTTCTAGCCACCATGTGTATGGTAGCCTGAAACAGTGGGCACCAAAATGTTGATCATATGATATCAACTCCAAAGAGAGATTAAAGGGTGTTAGATAAGCCTTATTAGAGGCTAAGCTCAATGGGCTCCTTACTCCCCAATACCTGTAAGAAAGCCCCCAGCGAGCATTCTTACAAGGGCCCTTCGATGCTCAATTTAGTGAAGAAGGCAAGGAGATAGAAGGAGAGGAGATCAAGGTGAGCAAACACTAAAACCTAAGTTGGGGGGTGGAGATGAGTGTGTTAGCAAAGAGTATGTGAAGATGTATTCTAAGTTCAAGAGAAGGGCTGGGTTCTGATCTACTACCTGGTGGCTTCTTAGGGTACAATTACCTAGATGTATAGAAGTTTGGGGTTCGCTCATACTGGCAGGTGGCAAGAGATATGCAACATGTGGTTGACATGGTGACTCTCGAAGACGGTCGGCCACTACCATACTGGCAACTACATCTATGATCCATAGGTCTAACATCCTTAAAGGTTATTGGCTGTACTAGCCATACCACTAATGTTAGAGGATAATTAATGAATTCTAGCAAAGTGTTAGTGCTAAAGACAAAAGGAAGAGTAAGGATACTTGAGGAGCAAATAGGTGCTCATATAAGGATAATCTAAGCTTTTAAGGTTGCTTGCTAAAAAGCCCCTGACTACTGTGCTCGAGGTAGTAACAAATAGCTTAGTGCTTAGCAACGAGCTCATCTAGGAAGTCATCCGAATGCAAGTTAGGCCTTGAGCCAACTAGAAATGGGTGTCAATACCTAAAATTACAAGAATATGGAGACACAAAATGCAGTGAGGAAACATAAGGTTAGGTATGAAGGGACACCTATTTATCCCTTTTTCTCTTTTCTTCTCTCTCTCTCTCTCTCTTTAAGCTAAGTATTAGGGTTACTCCTTAGAAAGTTGCATAGTAGCTAATAACTACATAATATAAGTAACTCTATGTAAATATTTTCAATATGCTATAAAGGCAATTCCTATTTTCTTTTTAAATAAATTTTTTCATATTTTTTTTTCTAACCATCACACTTCAAAGCAATTTTTTTGTGGACCTTCGTATATAGTATGTTTGTGATAACGACTAACCAGTTAGCTTTTATAGTAGGGTAATGTGTGCAACAAATCTTTACAACATAACTACATTTAAGATGTGACACCAGTAACCTATTTACTTCGAGGTATTAGAGAGAATGAAATAACTATTCCTGAAATACTTCCTATTTCCTCTCTAGAGGAAATAGTTGTTTCCTTGTGAAAGATAAAATTTGTTATTCCCTCTATAAGGTGTAAGACTCGTACTTGCACAACTAGGTTTGATAGTCAATTTAAGGTATTCAGGAATATAAACCAATTTGGCTAAAAACTTATGAGGGCTTAGAAATATTAGTCAAGGAATTCTTATAGACTCGGAATTTAAAAATATTAAAAATATAATTAAAATGGTATCATTTTACTATATTATTATAATATCAATAATGCGTAAATTAGGTCTTGAAAATTAACAAATACTTAGAGAGAAATTATAATAGTAATATAATTAATATCATACATAAAATAATATATAAAAGACATGAATATACATCAAGTATAATTATTATATAAATATATATACTCATAATCATTAAAAACATTCGAAATTGAGTAAAATCTACTAAAAAAATTAATAAACAATAGGGAAAATTGTAAAAAAATTCTAGATAACTTAGGAAGTAAGTTTGAGGCATGGAAAGAATCTTATAGTGCATGGAGATAGGAAACCAAATGGTAGACACCTAATCGAGTAAATAAGACATGTTAGAGGGTGGAAAATGAAAAAAATAACCCAAAGTGAGCTATAAAATTTCGCAACTAGTTCCTGAACAAGGGTTAGGTAGTTATGAATTGGAAAAAATTATAGAGTGAGGAAATAGTGAGAGAAAGGGTGGAAACAAAAATAAGGAAATTTAGTGTGCAAATTAGGGGTTTTGCAAGTTGCTAGAGAAGACAATCACCTGGAAGTGAACCCAATCACTTGGGGATAGAAGAGGTGGCTCCAACTTGGGAAGACAAACTCCTACCCTTAAACAATAGTCGAAGTTGCAATTAGCAATGAGTTTCAGTTTTGGCTATTTTTTATTCTATTTTTCTAAAACTAGCAAACGAGTTCTAAAAATTTTGAAATTTGGTTATCTTACATATTTTTGCATAAGGAATTCAAATCTTTAATCATATTTCAAAATTTTGAGTGTAGATATGAGGTCCTTAAGAAAAATGTCCTGCACAATAATTTTCGATCTGATTTTTTGAAGATCAATTCATGTATTTTTGACTTGAAATTTCATGGATATACTCCTAAGATGTTATATTTTGATGTTATGTGGTCAGATTTATAAAATTGAGTTGCCGAATTTTCAAGAAAATTTTGTTTTCGTAGAATCAGTGTGTTGGACAGGGTATTTTGTTAAGAAGCTTAATATACACTTAATAAAATTAAGGTACAATCTATGTTCATCTACATGTAGTATTTGAAAGTGGTTCTTCATAATTGTAGGAACAATGATTTTTAAATAAAATTGGGTATTTAGTGGTTAAGATAAAATTTGTCAAGTCTAAATGTAATTATTATTTAGTTGATGATTTAGTGAGAAGAGGTATAAATAGTGGAAATACTTAGTTGGTACTTACTATAAATGCAAGATTTGGAGATTTGGAAACTCGAGGTAAGTGGAGTATATGTAAAGTAGTTAGACATATTAGCAGCGGCGGCGGCAGCAACAGCGATGAGGTCATAAACTATGTCCAAAAGTAAGTCAAAATGTAAACTAGTATAAATATGTTAAGTATACTCAAAAAATTGGATTTGTACAAAAAAGTAGCTTATATTTAGACTTTACCCTATTTTTGGAGATGGATTATAAGTCAGGAACTTCCTAAATAAAAATCTATATTTGGAATGAAGGTTAAAAACTCCATTAAAAACTAAGTCAGAATGTAATATGGTATTTAATATCCTTCATCACACCAAAAGTCTGATAAAAGGTTAGTAGGTGATGGATATATGCATTCTATACTTTTATCAAAGTCAGAACATGAGTTAAAAACCACTTAGACAATAGTCTATAACACAAGGCTGGGTCAGAACTTAAGTCAAAAACTTAATCAAAAAGTAGTTCGATGGAAGATGCTAAATGTAAGAGTAAGTGGAAGTTTGAAGATGGTGGATACTGAATAGTGGATTATTAGGAGTCAGAGAGCATATCAGAAAGTCGCCCAATTATGCCTTTTAAGAATTTACTGAAGTCAAAATTTGGATAAAAAACTATTAGGCAGCAACCTATGTCAGGTTAAAACCTTCATCAGAATATACTCTACTTAACTAATACTTAATAAACACCTTAGAAAACTCACCTATCACAATTGAAAACATAATTAAATGTTCAGAATGAACACATATGTTATGTATTGATTAGAAACCAAAGAGGTTACATTAAATTTTAAGAATAATAGAGGAAGACGAGAATGACGAGAATGACGCATGATGCAAAATAAACATCAATATTTAGGTAAGCAGGATAGTTGTTTCACCGTACTTTGAAGTATTTTTAAGAATACTTAGAAACCTTAATATATATCTTGTTTGTGATTATAAGTTAGTTGTATATGCATATGCAACATGTGTGCTTGAACATGGTTGTACTATTATGAGTGCTAGACTTATGTATTGCTTGATTTATGATATTACTTGCTTTAAACTATCTAAAATCATTTAACCACCCCAAAAGCAATTCAACACAAACTCAACTTAACTACTAATTGAACTTACATCACAACCCACTAAGAGAAACAATTAAGATTCTTGAGCCAAACACAGACCCTTCATTGAGTATAACAAAGATGGTCATCTCTCTACTCTTAGTCAAATCAAGTGACAAGAGAGGAGGTCGCGACAAGATTGGAGGCAGTTATTTGAAGTGGAGAGTCAAGTAAAGCGTGTTTCTCTATTACACAAGCCCTAATTTGGTCCTAATCTGGGAAGTGCATAGCATCAAACCCCTCAAAACCCAAATTAGAGTAAGGCAATTTTTTTAATCTCATGACAAACCGATCAACATCGTATGATAACATTTGCTTGAACATGTACTGTATCTAATTAACCTTGCTTAAAAACCCTAGTTGCTTGATATCAGATATGCATTGTTATCTCCGTCCCACTTACAGAACAAGTTATCGCTCATTCTCCTATAGCTATTTTACAGGTTTCCCAATAGATTCACCAATACTACTTTAAGTTATAGAAGATTAGATAATGAAGTCGGAGAGTGAGATTCAAGACAACCTAATTGGATTTCAATTTGGTTTATTGACTGTATTAACCACTTAGAAAACTAATAAGGTCTTCTTAGGTGAACCCTAGTTTTTAACTAATTAGATTTATTCCATACTTTACAAGCCTATGGTTTTTAGTAAAATTTTAAGAAACACTTTATCTTTTTGTAACAATGTAGTTCTTCAAAGTTTCTATAAAATCCAAGGTTTAATCCTTATTACAATTTATGAAACTTGATGTTTCATCAGAATTTAAGCTATAAAAATTATTTTCAATAGTTATTTTGAAAAGTTACACTATAGGTTGATTCCTACCAAATACTGAATGGGACACTTCTAAACAGTAGAGTAATAAATGCCTTATATTGACTATACCTACATTAATAGCACAGCTAGCTTCTAACATAGATTAATTTATACGACGGAACTGTTATAACTTCTTAGTTTGAGGCGTGACATAAAGAATAAAATGTTCAAGTGATGAGCAATTATGTCCTTTAATTAATGAAAAATGTTAATTGACTTATAGTTATTTCAGAAAAGCCCAAACAAGGGGCATATTGGTATTTTTTTGTTATATTTCTAATTTAATATTACAATTAATAAGGTAAAAAAATTGAAATAATTATTTACTACAATAAAATATTACATAAAGTAAACATCGAAACTTACATTTTAAGCATAATAATGATTTTTAAGACATAACTTTTTCACACCTCATCTATTTTATTCTAGAAAGTAAACAAACCATAAGGTGATATTTCTATTTAGTATTTCAAAAGATGTTATATGTTTTCATCTTATGACAACTTTTAAATCTTAGTTTCCTTGTTTACATTTATTTACGTAAAGATGTTATTTTCTTACTTATATCATATAGCTTAATTTTTTGTTTTACTTGATAGTCGCAATTGAGCATAAAGCTATGCAAACAGCTTAAGTGGGCCAACCCACTTTATCCCGCATTAGCCTGTAAGTTGAGTGGGTAGGCTCACTTGCAAATGTAGGCAAAAATTTTGGCCTAACCTACCTTGTGGCAAGACAATGGGTTAAGTAAACCAACACATGAATTATACAATCTTTCATTTCCTATAAACACATTATATAGAATATTTACAAATTATAAATCACAATTCACAATCTTATTAATTCCAGCATTTATATTTAGCTTTTATTTACAATAAAATTTAATTTTTATTTCATTTTAGAAAAATAAAGTTACAATCTTTCCATGAAAATATATTCATTACATATATACATACATTTGCATCAACATTTATATACTTCAAAAAAATCAAACATAAAGATAAAAGAACAAAAGAAGTAAATTATTTTGAACATATTTATAATTCGCTTACATAACAACAATGAACATATACACTACAGTATCAATGTGATGATCAATTTCACTATGCAATTATTTTGAATGTTCCATCAAGTTGGTATATTTATAACCATATTTATTATTTCTTATTACAGATAGTTAATAATAAGCACATTGATATAATCATATCATATAGCATTGCTTTGATTTCAATTAATGAATATGTTTTTAAATGAAATATAATATTAATGACATTTATAAAAAGCTCAATCCTCAGACTCAAAATGCACATAAATAAAATGCATGAATAAAGTATTATAAGTTTTTCTTTTCTTTTCTTTTCTTTTCTTTTTTAATGTGGGTTAACGAGCCAACCCGCATCGAAATGAGTTTAGATCGCTTTAACCATAAGTTAATCAAGGCAAGTTAAAAAACCTCACTTTAACCCACCTCACTTGCATAGCTCTAATTGAGCATTTATAGAGGTATACATATGCAAGTCTATTTTCACATAACATATAGTTAATTACTTTATTGATTTTTTCTTTAGTGTTTCAAAAAAATTTACCAATAAAGATCAAATTCACATACAATTTTCGAGTTCAAATTCCTCTTTATTTTCTAGGTTGCCGCTTTACAGTCCTAATCATATTCATATGTCATTGCCCTCTCTCTCTCTCTCTCTCTCTCTGGCCTATATTTTAGCTCACTCCATCGTCACCCCTCTCATCTTCAACCAGGCACAGACCTCTCTGTAGTTGAAAGAGGTCCACTATATACGTCTCTCACGCAAAGGACAGAGAAGCAATAAGACTAGATAAAAAAGAGAGAAAATGGGGAGAGCTCCATGCTGTGAGAAAGTAGGGTTGAAGAGAGGGAGATGGACAGCTGAAGAAGATGCAATCTTGACCAAATATATTCAAGCCAATGGCGAAGGTTCATGGAGATCACTCCCCAAGAAAGCAGGTATATTATACTGTTTAATCCTTCGTAATTTTCAATTATATATACGCACACATATATATCACTTCCACAGTAGAATCTTCAATTAACAGAGTGGATCCATGTGCAACTCCATTCGAAATATTACCGAAATGGTATTTCTTTTACGTGCTTCAAATATTATCCTCATTTTGTAAATATAATTAAGAGCTTAAAGAATTAATGTCTTTTTTTTTTTTAAATTGGTATAGGAATATTCTTAATTATATATACATATATATATGCATATATTTATATATGATCGTCATGTAGGTTTGCTAAGATGCGGTAAAAGCTGTAGATTGAGATGGATTAATTATCTGAGGACTGATTTGAAAAGAGGAAACATCACCCCAGAAGAAGAAGAGCTCATTGTACAATTGCACGGTACATTGGGTAACAGGTACTTCTAATTATAATATTATACTGTACTGCTCCTCGTAAATTTTATTATTTATTTTATATATTTTTCTGGGTTAAAGTTTCCACTTAAAGGGGAAACATAAAAATATGGCCATTTATTTCTCATTTCAATTCCTCCTCTTCCACCTCCTATGCTAAATATCAATCTCTCATTTCCATTTTTTCCGATGACTATAATAAAAAGAATGATTGAAACCTGTATCATCCGTGTTAGGGACAATGTTTATACCAATAAGACCACAAGGCCTTTGGCAAGTACCAATCTCTTAGATCATATAAATACATCAATATCCTTTCGATATCTTCCACATAAGAATTGAAATATAACATTCAAATTCAGAAATAAGTTAGGTCAAGGTTAATCGTCTTCCCAATCAATTTTCCTCAATTAATAAATCAATTATTAAAATTATCTAGATAATTAAAATAATTTATGATATCATCATGATATTATTTTTTTTTATATATAATCTCAATTATCAATTGCACATAATAACATTTTAAAGGGATAAATTACGGGAAATTAATAGTTGAAATTACAAGAAAAAAAATAATTTGATGATGACATCATGGATTATTTCGATCATTTAGATAATCTCAATAATTGATTTGTAAATTAAAAAATATAAAAATAAGAGATGGAAAAAAGTTAAATGAGGAGAATTTGTTTCCTTGTTTATTACTTTCACTTTTGTACCGTTCCATCCGATAGCTCCAAAGATAATTTGGGAATAGTAATATTAATCGATGCCCTTTCATATGGTCTGAAAAGCCTCATTTATTTATGTGCGCATATGATCAAAATCTATGAAATTAACTCATACTATGTACTTACATATTATAAAATCTTCATCTTTTCATAATGTAAATCTGAATATCCTTTGAACTCTGTAGTGTAGTAAGAAATGGAAAATGTATTTATAGAGGAGTAAATGATGTGTAGAATTATTGTACAAAATTTCTATATAAGATTAAACAATATTTACCCAAAGAGGAGATAGGGCTGAAACAGAAAACCTTATAGAGCCATGCCTATTTACACACCCTATTTACTAGGGTACCTTGTAGAGAGGGGAAAGTTTTATCATAGCATTTACATACCTCATCTTTGAGGATCTATAGGGATGCCTAAAATTCAGGTAAAATCCTTCAATGGCCTTTGAATGATCCTCCTTTTTCACACCACCATTGATTTCTATTTCCTTTCTTTAATGGTTTCACATTTTTCATCCTCCTAAGCTCCTAAAGAGATGGAAAGATTCTTAAATAGAAACCCCATATTTCACGTACTCCAACAAAAGATGACGTAATTCAATCTTTTTTACGCTAAGGTGGATCCAAATGATTATAAATTAATATATAAAGAGCATATTAGAAAACTCGTTATAAAAGTGGATAGATCTTTGAGAGAAAAATCGCGAAATTACTAGTGTTGCACAAAAAAAAATAGAAAAAGGGTCTGTAAAGACTCTACAAGCATGGTGCTACAGACGACATATTCCACGAATTCTGATACATGAAAATATCTAGTTGGTTGTATTTATAAAAATCTCATCAAAGCTGAGAGACATCATTCAGTTATAGACTTGGACTCAGATTAGTGTATGAGTCCATGGACAAGCATATTTGCTTTACCTCCAAAGTTTCTGTAATACTCCATCATCTAAAAAAGCTTTGTTGGTAGTAATAATGTCATTTAGGATGATAATTAAACCATGTGCAAGCATAAATCTGAATTTCATATAAGTAAATGGTTCCACAAAGCTACTATAATCAGCCATTAAAAGTTATTGCATGATAAATTTTCGGTATTTTTAATATTTAACATCGATTGTTTTAGGTACTGTATCACTCATAATAAGTATTCTTTGATAAAGGAGATTTTGTTAAATCAATCTAGGTATATGGAAATAAAAAGCATATGAGCTTATTTTCTTATAATAACTAATTGATGATGGAAATTAGGAATTTTTCCTCTAAAAGTACTGCAAGTAAAATTGCTCGCTTTTGGAAATTTGTAACATAATCCTTTTTAATTTTGTAAGAGCAATTTTCAAAAAAAGAAAAATTTAAGTGGTAAAACCACTTTGAAATATGAATTTCGCTTGAAATGGAATGTCTATGGCCTATATTTTAGGGTAATAATCAGCATCTTTCATTACCCAAAACAAAATAAGTGCTTTGAAAAAGAAAACTACATAGTATAATATTGTCAATAACCATATTGATATATCAAAACAATGAGTAAAAGAGAGAGATAAGAGATAAACACATTTAATTAACATGGAAATTTTCAATAGAGGGCTAAAAACTTCGTCCATAAATGGAAAGATGATCGACTAACGATCATATAAGAGAATACAATAGGGTACATAATCAATCTAAGTGATAGTCTATGCTTGCAATAGAGTCCATCCACAAAAGATTCCACGAACTTATGGATATATGTTTTTCTCTCAACAAACTCTAACCAAGTGCCAAACCCAAGTGTCACCAAAAGTTCATCAATGATGTAAGGACTCATAGAACTCTCTTGGAACGATGCTAATTCTAAAGTGAAAACTAGTATCTATTTATAACCCCAACTTAAAGTCGGGACCTATTCTATAAACTAGGAACTACAAAGTAGGAAATAAAACGAAATTAGAAACTTAAATTGGATAAACATCTAATTATTGGTTCGCCACAATAGTCAAACGATTCACCTTTACCGATACCGTCAATCGATTTAATCGGCTGGTTGAATAAATGCCACATGGCCGGTCTTCATCTAATTGATTTCATTTCTTCTATTGCCAAAATCACATCGAGTTACTATTGGGTTTTACTAATGTCAAATTCTTGGATCAAAGCCACAAACAATTGGAGCCACACTCGATAAAGCTCCATCTTAGATCGAATTTTGCCAACGGTGCCCAAAAGAACCTCCTCCTACATAAGCCCCAGCCACGCTTACAACCAAAACTCTACTTGCTCACATTATGATTTTAATTTAATTTGGACCCTGGATATTAATCCAAGTGCTAGTTAAACTTTTCTACTGTTATTACATTATTTTGGATAGCTCCTAGTTGGTGACTTACCATTAGATAATTCCTAGAAATGTGATTCTATAGACTTCCAGTTTCTTATAATATTACTGCATCCTTAAATAGTAGTTAAATTTAAGATTAGGACACAGTAAAATCACATTTTTTTAATCATCATTCAACATCTTTATGTCATTAAGTATTAAAAGAAATTTCATTCCATAGGATGTACTAAATAGTTTTCGATAATTTCTATTCTCATAGTAATATTTATTACACTAGTGAAGTGTAATTTCTAGAGCAACTGTTGATTCCTTAAACTTCTCATTTAGTAAGAAGCTCCTTGTTGGTTAGAAATAGAGATTTCACAAGGATTGACCTCTTTAGTTTCCAACCTATTAACCATAATGGATGTTACACTTGAAATGATTATGGAGTAAGCAAATATCTTATATCTTACACTATAGTAGAATATTTATATTGAATATGAATCAAATTCTTATATGTTGATGAAACCATATGTGAATAAGATCCATTGGACACAATTTTGGGATAAGAGGAAGTATGATTAGCCATTTTCATCCACTAGCTAGGCATAAGCACAATGAAACTGGTCTTACACATGACATACCAATAATTAACTAAGTTTTAGATAGATTCAATTGTGGCATAAAATGTGGTATGGTATTTTGATTTTTTCTTATTCTAAAGTTATCTATTACATATTTTGTCCTGACTCTAGCTAAAGGTTTAAAATAGGTGCTTACAATTTAGTTTAGAATTACAGCATGAGAATCAGCTTAGTCATATGACTTTTGCCTAGAGAGTTTGGTAAACCTGTTGGTATAAATTTAGGATTGACTCTTAAAGTACATTGAGAGATAAAGAGAGAAAGATTACTTATGTGACTTCATGCAGACTTCAATAGTTGCATATAGTCCAATATCTATAAATGAGATTATTGCACTCTAAAGACAAGTGTAGTATACCATTCTTTGTACTCCTTGGATTATTTGTGAATTATTACTCCTTTGCTCATGCATTTACCCATATCAATGTCTTCTACATAAATTACATATATTCATCTTTTCTCTCTTATAATTACCTTATATTCGTTGTTTTATGTAATTTCACTAAGATTTCTTTCATCTTTGTACCCAACAAACTAATATTAGAGCTAAGTCTTATGTTCTTAGATGTTTGAGCACATGGAATCTCCATCAAGGGTTTATGTTAAGAGTCATCATAGTGGTGGACTAAATCAGTTTTTAAGGTGTGAGTAACACATTTTGGCATTAAAGGACAATGCAACATGCTCAGGGTGCAAATGCACATGCTTGTCCTTTTAGTGCTCATGGGAATAAGGGGTGGGGAGTATGGACAAGCATTTTTGGTCGAATTTAATCTAAAATAGAGATTCATTGAGTATGACTTGATTTGTGGGTTGGAAATTCTTGTTAAAGATTCGTTAAGTATGACTTGATTTGTGGGTTGGTGATTCTTGTTCAAAATATGAACAATTTGATGTGATTACAAGTCATAATTCATTACTAAGTAGGGACATTTGTGCAAACCTAGTCAGTTAGCCTTTACTCTTGGTCAACCAATACTCCACCAAGCCTTAAGGCAACATCATTGAATGTGGATTCAGATTTCTTATTTTGTTTTGTTTCCACCATTTTAAAATCACTTGTTTGATTGAATTATACCTTGATAAGAACTATAAGTATTGAGGATTCAATTTATAGTTTACTCAATTCCATGAGAGTTAACTTAGTCCTAAGGTATTTTCATAGTGAGTTTGATGAGTCTATTAGCTTATCTAAGATTTACTCTTGGAGTTCCCCAAAAGAGATAGGCTATCTCTCAAACTCTATGTAAATTCTTGTCACTATGTTTGTTCTAATCTCCATAAGTGAAATTGTTGTATTTCAAAGATGAGTTTTGTGTACCAATCTTTGTACTCTTTTTATTATAGATAAATCATCAACCCATCTTCACCTATGGAACTTCTATCCTATCTTGAGATTTTCCATGTAAAATTCTTATTCGTTCTCTCTTATCTTGATCTTTTGTTTGTTGTTTTATGCGACTCAATCATGTTTTCTTCATTTGCATACCCTAATGTTGAATTAAAACCTCTCTTATGCCCTAGAAGAGCATATATTTTATGTGACCTACAAATTTTGAACGTACCTTATACTCTATTGTTATACAATAATAGTAATAATCTATTAGGCTTTGACCCGTAAGTTTATCAATCAAAGTTCTACGAAGATCAAATGGAGTCAGTAAGCTTTTCAAAATATTATTTATGTTTATTTCACTACTAAATTGTTAGAAAATTCATCTTGTGATAATTTAGAAAAATAGCCTAACAATAAAGAAAAAATCAACAAAAAGCCCCTTGGAACTTTTCTTAACGTACAATTAAACCTTAAATTTTCATATTTGTTTAAATAAATCCTCAAACTTTTTGCTTGAAACAAATTGGGAAGAATTCTTGATATCTTCTATTATACTCCAATTAAACACACAAAAGTGAAAAAATAAAGATGTACTTAGTGAAAACTTAATAAGAGCTTACTATAAAATGTTCAAATACAAATTAATTAGGGTTTTTTAGCAAGACTTTCCAATCATGAATGAGAACATCATGAGCTCATTTAAACAAATATGCAAGTACATGTGACTAATTTTACACAACCAAAGTTCAGGAGGTTACTCGTACAGTACAAAAAGGTTTTCGAGGCTTATTATTTGTTTGTTCTACTAAAAATGAAAAGCAAAAAGTCAAGCTAAAGTGAATCAATTCAGATATGTGGTGGCATGTTGTTGCCATATTGTTATGCTAATCTCAAATTGAAGAAGTGAAGGAATTGTTTTTGTTCAAGGGCTAGAAAGAACCTGTCAAAAATTAACCAAGCAATTGCAGCCAGTAGTAACACCGTCCATGTTTGGTGGTTTCGTTCGTAGAAACTGCTAGTAGCAAGACAACTTAGCTAAGTTGGTAAAAACGATCGCAATTCATTAGAAGAGCATGATTTAAATTCCACTATCATTATAAAGACTATATTGGTGGATAATATATAAATATCACCACAAGTGGTCTATGATCATAGGAACATTCCCTAACCTATGGTAGTGACCTAATCGGAAGCCTTCCAAACTTTTTTCATCATAGGTAAGGAAATAAAGAAAAGAAAATTGATAATGGCTTATATGCATGTATTGACCTCCTCCTAAATGTCCTAATATATAGTAAAAAGATCTGTATGATATATCTTGAAACCCAGGATGCAATGTTCGATTTACATGTTTCTTGATTGTCTAAATAGTAGGTCCTTAGCTTGAATTCAGAATTAGAAGTCATATATTAGCAATAGTTTATAAGGGTACATTTTAAATCAACTAAGGCAAAAATATACTAATTAAATTTTGATATTCAATCCCGTCTCATAAGCAAAGATACAATTTTAATTTTATTTTAATACTTATCTACACGAATAGAGTAGTTAAATACGATTTGGGATAACTACATAACGAGCAGTGCAAATAAGTAATATACATTTTGTAGAAATAGGGGTTCGATTAAGATAATCACATGCGTACTGCATGTGTAATGTACTATACTTAGCTTTAAAGAAATAAAGCGAAATTGTTACTTGAAAGGATAATTAAGTGAGAATGAGGCAGGAAGAAAAAACAAGTAATCTTAGTGTTTCAAATGTATAAGTTACAAATAAGACAATCTTAAGGAACCTCATGCATTCTCCTTATAGCTTAAACAAGTGAGATCAATTCTTTTTCTGAATTATTTGTTTGATTTTAGAGAGCAGAGATTTTGCAAAGCATTATTATTTCTTTATTCTCTCTAAGTGTCGTAAATGAGGAAAAAAGGCAACGTATTTATTGGCTCTTGAGCACGATAGTATACGTCGAATTATCTCAATAACCAATAAATAAGATAGAGCTAGCTCAATTCAAAATTATCCTAAATGAGCTAACTAACGGGCCCAAGATGGATGACTTTCCTTATAAGTGCATAAGCTTACTTGAAAAAGGTTAAGTGCAGATGAACTAGTCTAACGATTCTTATTCTAAACTAATCGAGCAAAATCTTTCTAGATAATCTCAAATATGAACCAAACTCCTAAAATCTTATCACCTATCCCAAATAGTTAAGTCCAAATAAATAATAGATTTGGCGCCATAACAATATAATAAATTTTCAACCCTCTATACATTTCATGAGGTAAAAAAAAAATGGTGTACCAATAAAGCAACGCAAATAGGTGATAAACGTTACACACAATCGTATATTCAAGTCAAGTAGTTGAAATCAAATTATCATCCTGCAAGTGCAATACTTAATCTGCATCATTAAAAACATACATTACTCTTGTGTTCCTAATCTTTTTTCAGCTATTTATTTACAACTTTCTGAAGTACTCGGTTTGTTATTTATTAATGACTTTTCGATGTACTCAGTTTGTTGCTGAATGTCTATGTTTTTGTAATATAGGTGGTCTACAATAGCAGGCCATTTACCAGGGCGAACCGACAATGAGATAAAGAACTACTGGAACTCCCATTTGAGTAGGAGAATTTACAGCTTCAAAAGGCCTAGAATGGATACCATACCAGCACTCGTGAATGCTGTCAACTTCGGTGCCTCTAGACATACTAATAGTAACCCTACGGGTACTACATTAACAACGAGCAAGAAAAGAGGCAAATCAAACAGATCATGCATGAAGAAAAACAAGCTACCATTAATGTCTCTACTAAACCCTAATGATGCTCCAAAAAGTGGCTCAAAAGTTTCCATGCAAAGCATTTCCATCCAAGTTGATGAAAACCAAATCATCATGGGATCTCAAAAGGGTCATGATATACATGAGAAAGATGAGCAAAGCAACGGCAATAACAACAACAACCACCTCGGTTTCGTTCAATTTCATGGTGGTGATATGAACAACAACGATGGAGTCATGATGAAAGTGACTGTGGAGGAAAAGGCATTCTCGGTAGGTGGTGAAGTAAGTAATGATACTATTGAAGAAGCGTTGGGACCATATGAGTGGCTAGATAGTCAACTAATGAGACTTGATTGTATCTTGCAGAGTGAGAGTTCCAAATTAAATCCAAGTACTGGGGTGGCAGGGGAAGTTGGTGATAATAACGGTAACATTAATGACATTTTGAGGAGAGAGGACGAGGAGGAAGAGGTTAAGGGCATGAGGCAAGAAAAGGTGGTGAATATTATGGAGGAGAGAGAGGGGGGGGAGTGGAACACATGTTCTCCTCCTTCAATGAATTTATGTTTTGATGACTGGCTTGACTTGGATGCAAAAGAAGACGCCATGAATTGTCTTTGGGATTCGGAGAAGGAAGTTTTTGAGTGGGTATGGGATGTCGGTAATTATGGTGTTACGGAGAACATTAATAATAAATCATTTTAGGTGAATAATGACATCAAATACAGGTAATTATGTTCAAAAATTATAGTTGTGGGACATATCAGGTTATATTTCGCATCAAAAACTCCACCAGTATAAAAACCTACAAAATTGACTACGTGTTTTAAATAATCAATTTATTCTATAGTCGTGTCGATTTGTATGACAAGCATTTCATATACGGACTAATTGTATTATGCCTATTTTGGGATTTTGTCTCTATAAAGCATATTTTGGGTTGTATCATATCATCAAATGTTATTGAATCAAGTAAATCGATCCTATTTCTCATTTTCTATGGAAAAAGATAAACCCTTTCTATACCCTTTAGTTTTATGCTGTATTTGGTTCTTCTTCTTTTTTTTTATCTTATTGATGTCTTTATTATGTCTACTTGTGAATTTTTCGTTTGGCAAGAATGAGAAAACAAAAAGATAGAAATATGATTTCATATATACCTCTCTTTTACAATTAATTATTCAATTAAAATAATCATATCTAATACATAAAATATATATTTTTTTAAATCTTTTCTCTTAAAAGTATATGAAATTTTATTTTTTAATTCTAACGCTCCAATCACTACATTTATTATAATTATGAAATAAATACAAATAAAATAGTTTCCAAATACCAAATTTCAAACAGATACAGATTAGACACAAAACAGATATAGATAAAATATAGACAAGAAAAAGACAATACAAATAAGAAAAAGACAATACAGAGAATACCTCAATTGCACTTGGTAAAATGAAATTATGTTAGTCCCAAAATCTTAAATGTTACCAAGATATATATATTTTTTAAGAGAAGTTCTATGATAACTCTAGCAATATGTTAACCTCTTGGTTATGTCATTCTGATCTCCCCATAATCATATCTATTTGGCATGCAAGTGATTTAGCTATTATCTATAGCTATTGACTATGTAAATACCTCAACACAGACTTTTTATTACCTTATAATTTCTTCTCGTTTATTCTAGATAAATTTTTTTTTCTTATAAGACTAGTAATGTTTAGACATTCTAATTGGATCTAGGGCCAAGCTTAATGAACTGGTCTGAAACTGACCCTAAATTAGCCAGTTCTTTAAGAACATTATAGGTTAATGCCTCGCTTATGTGAATCAAGGACACTTTCCATGTAGTAAGTTCATAGATGGCCTAAAATTGATTTGTAATGGCTTATTCTAATGATTCTTTTGAGGCCTCGATAATTGGCAAAGATTCTTCAAACCATTAGATAACTTGATCGTCGAAAAAATGACCCAGACTCAGGAGATCTTATAAATTTATGAGGCTTACTAAACAAGAAAAGATTGCCCATGAGTATAGCAAAATTATAGGTTTTCTCTCCACTTTAACCTTCAAATAAGCTAAAATATATCCCACATGGCACATATCAAAAGGATAACTCTCTCTCTCTCTCCACTACACCAAAATTAGTCTTCTACTACGTCTAATAAACATAGCTAAAGATCAAATAAATGTCACAAAAATCTATTAGTTATGTTTAATAAGCATCGCCTTGTAATGTAGCAAAAGTTGCATGACTAAAAGTTTCGCTACGTTTCAAAGTGGAAACGTTGTCAATGGTAAGAAACATGACAAATCAGATAGACCATCTACTACATTTACATATGGCCAATACTATACGTTATGTAATGTTTACATGTAGCTAAAAGCTAAATATGTAAGTATCTACCTACAATTTGCCACATTTACATATAGCCTATACGGTTGATTCAGCCACATTTACACGTGACAAAAGATTATAACTACCTTATGATTTGCTACTGGCAAACATGACTGGATCTACACTATGAGCTACCTGTAAATGTAGCAGATGATATTTAGCATGGTTCACGTATGATTTGCTACGTTTACATGTGACCTATAACACATGTTTGGTCACATTTACACGTGGCAAAAGATAATAAATACATTTTCTAATATGATTTACTATGTTTAAAAGTTATAGATCATATGTAAATGTGGTAAAATTTGTCAAGACTATAATGGGCCACCTATTATTTGTTAGAATCATTATCACTAATACTTATTATTTCAATCACACCTGTTTAATTGTAAGTAACATTTTAATCACATATGTTTAACCTTAATTTATACCTATTATTTCAATAACACAATTGAATACCCTATAAACTTGTCTTATTTCACCATAAGTAGCATTTCAAAATGTAAATACTAGTAAATGACAAAAATTCTTAAAACTATTCGTTAAATACTAACAATATGTTTTTACAAAAACACCAATAATATATATTACTCAAAGCTCATGAAAATATTTACACCTATATTGTAAACAAAATCAATATGCCTAAAACATAGATAACAAAGCTTTAAAACTTCATTACATATAATTTTAAACATCATATAAGTACTTTTCAAAACATCCATATATCCTCAATTTTTCTCATCTCTTCTTGCATCAGCATTGTTTTTACTATCGCTTGCCTCTGGAAATACTACTACACCATATACAAAGCAATGAATAACAAATGTAATTACATTCTAGAAAGAGATAAAAAAAAAATATATAGAAATTGCTTTTAATAACTTACTTGAATTTCTAGAAAAATCTATGACAAGCTACTAAACGAGTTGAGTAAGTCAAGATAGTTGTAAAATAATTTACATCAAGAAGCTTTGAGAAAACTACCAAAAAAAGCAAACAAAAATTTCTAGTTGAAAATAATAGTAATCAACAAACTTAGAATGTTAAATATTAATTTTTATTTGATCAAACACACTTACAGGCCACTATCTTCTATCATTCAAGAGCTAGTATAAACGCAATACACTCTCTTAACTTAACATAAACACATAACACACCTTATGCTTCTTCGTGATGTCGCAATGGTTGATTGGTATGGTAAAGTATGATTCTAACGTTTTCCCTAAAGCCAAAAACATTAAAATTGAACTGGGATGCTAAAATCCTTGGCAACTTCCTCCTAAAGGGAAAATAAAATATAAAAATTATTAGAAAACACTTTACAAATAATAGATTTACCATTTTAGATGGCATTCTAAAATAACCTTTATTAAATTGCAAAAAATTTTGAGTTAGGCATATGGTAAATAAGGGTAGTAAATGGGCTCAAGCATGCAAACCAAGCACGTGTGCTTGCATGCTTAAGCGATCCAAGCACGACCATAGGAAAAATTCCAAAAGCACAAACATGTAAAGGCTAGGCACGAGCACGAAAAGCATGAACACACTAAGCACAATTATTAGTTAGGCCACCCAAGTACGAGCACGCAACCACGTAAGCACGCAGGTAACACATGTGAACTTGTATTTATTATAGAAAATGTAAATTCTTTAATGAATTAATTATCTAAAAAAATAAATTATTTAATAAATAAAAAATTATTCAATTAATAATAAATTCTTCAATGAATAGCAAAACATTTAGTATATAATAAATTATGCAATGAAAAATAAATTATTTAATAAGTAAATACGGTATTTACTAAACAATAGGTCATTATAGTAAAGAAAATATTTAAATATTGATAAATTATTCATTGAATAACAAAATGTTTAATAAATAATAAATTATTTAATAAATGCACAATAATTTTGTTAACATATTATGTAAATTATTTAGTAAATAGTAAATTATTGAGTAAAAAATTACCTAATTAGCAAATATTGATATTTAATATAATATAATCAATTGTTGCCTTTTTTTTTTAAACCATTCAATTCACCATCATGTATTCAAAATTTCAAATGTTATTTCTTAATTGAAAAATGTATTTATATTTTTTTTTATTTATTAAAAGGTTTGATATCATTATTTTTTTTTTTTCCTAAAATCATCCATCTACAGTGAAAATAAATTAAAGAAGATCATTATATGACATTATCATTAACAAAATTTCATGTTACAAGTGAAATTTTGTTCTAGGCCTCTAGAATTTACGAAAGGAAATAAAGGAAAAAAAATTCTCAAAATCCTAAAGATAAGCAAGTCAATCACAATCATCTTCATCGTCCTCACAATCATCACTGCCATCCTCACCTCTATCCTTACTCAAAACAATGCCCCATGCTTCATCTGAACTACTTGACCCGATATCACTCTCACTATCAAGAAAACCATGTAAATAAATGATCTCCTTGATAAGTTACAAGGGTTTTCGAATGCATCGAAAGGTGCTAGGGATTAAGGAGTCACCTACCCAAACTAAAAACCGACTCAAAAGGGATTGTTGAAGCCAAAGGTGCTAAAACGCCACAAACCACTAAGGAAAGGATCAACATCATGTACACCTTGTTAGGCCACCAATAAAGAACATCGTAATCTTCTTCTTCTGTTTCCACCCGTCCTTGCACCTCATAATCTTGCAACTCTCCGAATTCACCGCTAGAATTAAAGGCACTCCACGAATCTCTACTACTTCTTACAATTTGTTTGCTTCACTTGCTAAGTACATAATTGCTAGCCGTGCTAGCTAGGGTGAATTATGTGTCATTTGCCTATGAAAAGTGTACAATTTTTTTAACATGGTTTGCGCTTCTAAATTGAGCGCAACTACATGTTACTCAGCATTCTAAACCCCAACACTCTAATAGAACTCTTCAAGGAGACCATAGGTGGCAAAAAATTTATACCTTGGAACTAACATAGTAGCCACGTAGAAGAGGTAAGGAAATGGTATAAAATAACCCTAAGTTTCTAAACCATACCCCAAATAGTAAAGTGCAAGATAAGACCACTTTGGTGTTGTTACAACACATCCAAAATGTCAACTAAGTTTGGGAGAACGAGATTACTCATCGGGTAATACAATCCAGACAATTTTTTTGTCGCCATCAAGAAGGCCCTCAACAGTACCTTCATTCTCTTGCATAGCTTCCAATCATAGTCTATCATTGAACCTAAGCTGATATCAAGATTGGTAATTACCATATAGTTATAGATCATCGACAAACCGACCCTCATCTTGTATGCATGTAAAAGAATTTTGTAAGTCAAATTCCACCTTGTTGTGTAGTCCAAAGGTGGAAGTCGCTAATCATTGTTGTCCTCATTCGCCACGCAAATTTGTAAAAACTCTACGAGCTTTCTCTTAGAAGCATACATGGTATTTATTACACATCGGATCCGTACTAGGTGACGGCTCAAACCACAACCCTCGAGACCGGCATTCACTACCAAGTTGAAAACATGGCAGATACATCAGACGTGGAATAAGTTGCCATTGCAAATTAGATTGAATGTACTCTTCAAGTGTCGGACTGAAGTTGTATTATTGAAGGCATTGTCGAAACTAATGCTGAAAACTCTTTGCATGTTGTATGATTGGGTAGTGTCAATGATGTTGTTGGCAATGACTTGCCCTGTGTAAGACTCAGGGGAAAAAATGAACACTATTATTCGTTTTTAGACCAACCACTTGTTGTCGATCCAATGTGCAATGACGCATATGTAACTATCATTGATGGTAGTCGCTAGTGACTTCCAAATGTCAAAAGTAAAGGAGACACTGCAGAAAGGCATAAAACCAATGCAATCATAAATTTGATGAAAAATAGAAAAATGTAATTTAAAATTATGAAGGCAAGCGAATAAATTACGTACTTGCTTAACAGGCTCGAGAATTCTTTCATTAAAGCCTATCATATTCTCTTATAAACTGCGACTATATCCGTTTTCAAGGTCTATCGACCTACATGTTGGTATCAAGGCTACAACTTTTGCATCACATACCTTCTAAAGCGAAGATGTCCAACTGTGTGGAAGGATATACCTATAATAGCCATCATTTGCACGAGATCCTCTCATGCATCTGTGTTATTGAAAACGAAGTCATCAGGGTTGTTGGAACCAGATGTTGTCTCGTCTCATCTTCCATCAACCTTCACCAGTATCAAACCTTTCTTCTCGTACATTTCTAGATGCCATCTCAAATGACCCATACCAGACCTAGATTTGCCGAATAGAGTATTTTTGTAGGTCATGCAATAAGTAGTTTTTCCATTTTCTTATATTAACATGTATTGCTAACATCTAGCAATACGCTTTCTATGTTTCCTTCTTTTGCCGAAGGATCCAACTATAGGCTGGGCAAAACCGAAATCTATACAAGCATCGGTACATTAAGTTTGTGTTAAAGTTGTTGTTCCCTGGTAAAAAAATGCAAACGAACAATTAGGCACTATTTATCGATTCACTTACTTTAACTATAAGCTTGAAGGAAATATTTATTACGCACTTGACTTTGATTGAAATTACCACTGGTTATGAAAGGTGGTCACATACTCTGTATTTGACTCACTTGTCCATAATAGGAAATGCTATGGTATGGCACTATAAGTATTGCATTGTTGTAGGTTGTTAATCAGAATTGTAGGTATATTACAGTTTGTAGTAGCTCTAATGGATTGGTATCGTAACCCTTGGACATAGGTGTAGAAAAAGTCAGGTTACCCACTTAATTTATTAAATCAATAAATCTCATATTGGGATGTATGGGGTAAGGCTACTCACTGTACGGATTAATAAATATCTAATCCTTAAAATCATTAAGGTTAGGAACGTTTGATGGATTTTCTCGTTCAACCATTTTTGTAAGAAGAAATGCTAGTTTTAAGGGATTCAAACGTAGAGTCGAGAAGGTAAGAGAGCTTTTGGGTAAATTTAGGAGTAGTATATAAATTTTTAGGCAAACTATATGCTTTTAGCACGATTGGGTGTATATATAGGCTTAATTTCAACATAGGCACATTGGGCCAACGTGTCCACGTCTTCTTTTTTTGGAGCCAACATGGGCATGTTTAAGCCTAATGTGCCCACTTTAGCTCCTGTCCAGTAAACTTTCATTAGGCGACAATTCTTGCTCAATGGAAAATTTGTTGAGTGGAAGCCAACATGGGTACGTTTAAGCCCAATGTGGGCACGTTGGGCCAACAACCATTCAAAAATTTGAACATTGAGGGCCAACATGCCTTCGTTAAGCCTCAACATAGGCACATTGGCCCCTAACAGTCAATTTTTTTTTTAGGCACATTAGCTCGTAACAGTCAATTTTTTTTTTAATGTTGGGGACCAAGGTACCCACGTTAAGCCCCAACATAGCCATTTTGTATGGTGGAAAGGAGACCGGTCAACATTGGCCGTTTTGTTAATCACTGCATTCCTTCTTATGCTTTTGCAAAGGGACAAGTATTTAAGTTATAGCTAACTCATCAAGTCTATTCTTCTCTCCAATGGGTTCAGTCTGGACAATTACGCACCACACAAGACGAAATTTATCTTAAACCTAATGGAGGTGAAAAACAAACTACACTTCCATCATGATAAGAAAACTGGTCAACGGATAAAGTAAGGGCAATACCAAGAACATGTAGGTCAAGGTTAAGGCCAAGGGGGACAACTAAATATTGACAATTATAACCTTGTCCCGTGGGGTCAAGATTAGGGGGTAGGAGGCCAAGGACAACAAGAACAACAACAGTACCCTAGACCTTTCACCATGAAAGAACTATTCCGTTGATTCAGAACAATGATGACCAACCAGCAATAAATGATGAAAACCTTCATAGAGATACAAGGAAGTGTACAAAATATTAAGAACCGAGTAACAACTGTAAAGAGGGATGTTACTGATATTCAAGCCAAACAAAATAGGCAACATAATATGATAGACGAGATATAGACTCAACAACAAATGTATATCGATTGGCGAGATTTTCAATACCACCCCTACCCCCTCCACTTGGTCCTGGTAGTAGTCAAGCATTGGATTCTCCATTCCCATTGTTCAATGAAATTTAGAATTGTTTTTTCCTTTATATATGTTTTCTTTCTTTCCTTTTCTTTTCTTGTTTTCTATGTAATAAATAAAGTAATTGTTTATTAATGAAAATTAATTATCAGTTTGTTAATAGTTAATTGCTTTCTTTAGTCATTCTTTTTTATATGTGAAGTTATACACATATAATAATTAAAATCAATATATCATATCTTATTTGAACATTTATGCATACGTATCTACAATATATACATACCAATTTGCACATATTTTGTACTCACGTATTTGTTTTCATATATTTATACAAATTTCTCCAAATATAATTATGTACATATGTACGTGCTTATACATACACAAATACACATGTATATATTTTCTCAAATTATACATTTCATAAGTATATATTCATGTGTATTTTTTATAAATTTATCCCTACATAGCTCTAACAATATACACTAGGGCTAAGCAAAAAAAACAACGAACTACAAATCAAACTGTGAAATGGATCGAATCAAACCCAAAAAATTGGTTTTATTGCGAACAATTTGATTCGATTATATATAAACGATTCACAATTCATTTTGGAAAAATAAGCCGAACCGTACTATTTTGAACCGAAACAAACCGTTTAATTTAATCAAAAATATTTATGCAATTATTTTGTACATTTTTATATTTTTTTTCAATCAATTTTCATAAATTTTATCAAATTTTTCACATCTTATTATTCTTTATCATAATTATATGTCAATTATTAAAATTAAATTAAGTAAATTCTATTTAAATTTTCATATTTATAGGAGATAAAAATATTTAGTAAAAATTTAATACAAACAGTTTTAATCATGGAACGAACCAAGCCGAACTAGTTCTAATTAGATTTAAAAAATTTAAGAAATCAAACCGTATAATTAAGTTTAACTTTTAAAAAAAAAAACTGAACCATTATATTATGTTTGATTCGATAGACAAAGGACAAACCATCCAAAACCAAACCGCACTTACCCATAATATACATAAGTGTTTTCATTGAGGTATTTGCATACGTATATTTTTCCACTTATGCGTATACATATTTATACATATATAAATATGTCTATGTATTATATATCAATAAACACATCTATCCATGTACATATATATATATATATATATATATATACAATTATATACTCAATGTATACTTTTTTTTAATTAATATTTTAACATACAAATTTAAAATATCTAATATATATATTTATACATACGTAAGAATATTTCAAATTAAAAACTCATACATATAATTATTATTTTTCGTATTATATTTATTTATTAAATTACTTAATAATCGTAATAAATTACCATATAAATACATATTAATAATGTAAAACACACGCTACATGTTTGAGGTCAAAAAAATTTTAAATAAATAATACCATAAATTATCGCAAATACTCGAAAAAAGTAAAAAATATATTTTTGACATTTTATTCCTTATTTGAAGCCCAAATTTAAACATGTGAAGACATGCAAGCCAGCATAAATATAAATAAGCGACACGCAAACATGAGCACACAAAATCTAACCACGCAAGACACGTGAGCACAATGTGCTCAACACGCAAAAAAATACAAGCGAGTAAAACACATAAATTTTAGCACATAAAAGCACACAGGTTATCCAATTACCACCCCTTGAGGTGAATATTAGAGGGAAAAATAACTTTTCATATTATACTATTTGGTGTCTCAAGGAGGAATATAATTTTTTGGGTAAGATGAGATTTTTTTCCCCTTATATTTTTAGTAAAGAGTGTACAAAGAAGGGAAAGCACACAAGATACCTACAAGATCAACATAAGTATCAAAAGAACAAAAGAATGTTTAGGTCGATAAAGTGGCCTAAGAGCTCACTACTGCTTCCAAAAGATAAACAAGAAAAGTACAAGTATAATTGATACGTATATTAAAAGCTTCCACGTATCAAATATTGGTGTAGCCAAAGAGCAACCTTTGATAATGAAGACAATTGCTGTGTTCCAGGCTGTAAAGCAAAATAAACAAGTACATCCATGAAAAATGTGGTAGTACACATACTAAATTATCCAGTCAAAGTCGAGCAGTGATTTTTTTTTTTTTGTTGGTTACATTCATGCTCAAATATGTGAATCATCTTTGCAAGGCTATAAGACTTCCCATAATCCTTCATAGTAGCCTATCTATTTCCATTGAGTTTATCTATTTCAAGTAAATAAACCTTTCTCTAAAAACCAAGTCAACTGATACGAGACATGTCAAAATTTAATAAACTACTTCGCTTGGACATGTGACAGCTTTATCTTCCTATATTGTTCATGAGCTTTCTTTGAGCCAAACATTGCTTTTAAGGTAGTTTTAAGCTTATCTTTGACTAGTTTTCAAAAAAATCATCTATATCACCATCTTGCATATCATCTATCATGCTGTCCGCTACCTGAACATTTGAGCAGCAAATGGAATTCTCTAATTACATTAGGGAACTGCGAAAGATTGAAGACCATATTCAACATATTTATTAATTATCTTATTAACCTTCTTAATCATATCATTATTTAGGTTAGAATGATCAATTGCTAGGTATATTACTAATACTTTATTTTAGACATAGCCTTTATATTATAGAAACTATTTAGATGTGTCAACCTACGTAGATGATATTCTAATGCTATCTATGTACTCGAGGCATTAAAAGTGACAGTAAATTATAGGCATCAATTACCTGCTTTGAAGCACTCTTACTGCTTCCTTAACAATTACATTGCTGTCGCAATAGGTTACAATGTTGATGTCCATGGGATTGAACAAAAGGGCATCCACTTCTGTGATCCTTGTTTAATCTAAATAAGATGCAAAAGTGTATTATTGATAAGTAGTTGATAAAATTTCATTTCTAAATAAGCATGGTTGTAAATAAACGTAATAAGATATACTCCTATATATCATGACTTCCACAAAAGCCATAAAGAAAAGAAGCATGTGTTCAAAGTCTTGGAAAAAAATTTAAAAAAAAAAAAGAAAAAGCTCCACTACATTATGCCTATATGTGATAACTTCAGATGACTACTAACAAAGATGGATAATTTGGTACATAAATTCCTTCAAGAGAAATTTCAATCAGCTCCCTTCTACAAGAATCCTACATATACATACATACATACATATATATATATATATATATATATTAATATTATCGTGTCATAGTTTTACTCTCTAGACATTACTCATTTCCATTGATATGTACCTTAATAATATTTTAATTGGGTTTGGCCAAATTAAGCCCTTCAATATGACCTCGTTACCAAATGAAGAAGGAAAATAATGTTTTGCTCCGATCTGCATATTCTAAAATACCATGTATAGAGAGGCTTATTAACAATATCTATGGGTCCATATATGTGCACATGGCATGTGGAAAACATAATAGAAAAAAAAAAACATAAAATAACCCAAACAAGTGGGGTATCCATCTTCCAAACCAAACACCCATTACTCAAATGTAATGGGCTAGTTTCAAAACTTCAAGATTCAAGCCATGGCTAGCATTTGCATTGAAATGTCCCATTCATCTACCAAGCCCATCTTACGTTGATAGTTCTATTCGCTTTTATTATTGTATTCCCTTGGAGACACATAATTAAAAAAAAAAGGAAGAAAAAGAAAAAGTAAAAAAGAGGGAAAGAGTGCGATAAGTACAGCAAGCTAGTCTCTCAAGTTCGTCAAACAAGTGGGCATGATCTACCTTCATCTTGTTTGACCTCCCATTTTTTAAAATGAGCAGCTAGAGTATGTTATGATCCATCCTTCTGTTTGAAAACCAATACCACAGCTTTTAACTGATTCTCAAGAAAGACAACAATTTGCTTTAAAATAGCCACCAACAAAAAACTTAAGACAATTCTTCACCTTACAATAATTTAGAGCCTGACTATTCAACTTTTATCCTAGATATCCTTTTAACAGTCAATCAATCCTCTACCCAAAATGAGATGTATGGCCTTTATTTTCAGTAGCATATCACAGAACCTTTATTCAAACCTTGGATGTTTCCAATCTGCATGGTATTTCAAGTATGAGTATACTTTGAAAATGTATTCCTACATATAGAAGCTACATATGTTAGATAGGCCTTTAATAAAAATTAAAAATGAATGGAAAAAGGAAAGGCATTACCAAAAGCCAAAACAAAAAGCACAAGACAAAAGACACATCTACCAAATTAAATGCAAAGGTACATCAATTATCAGAAAAATGTGACACTGTCACCAATGCCTTACTTTGACATCAAAAGAATTATATGAACCAACTAAAAAAAAAAAAAGAGAGAGAGAGAGAGAGAGAGGAGGACTAGAATCTTTCACAAAACAATAAAAGAACAATAGATTAAAATAAACATGTATGCTTGACAAATCAAATATTTGAAGAAATCAGCTAAGAAACAACATGCTTAAATTTAAAATGCTATAATAGCCAACCATTTTTGCCCTAGATGGAGTATAGAATTGAAACATATACCGACCTAAAATGCATAAACCTTAATTAAAATATTAATTGAAAAACATATTAAAGAGAGAGAAAGAGGGATAGAGGGAAATGAAAGTGACTTACCAAAAATTCAAAAACTTGATTGATTGTATTGAAAAGGTTAGTATACATCGTACAATCAGATCCACCATAAAAACAGAATATTATATATAAATTTGATAAGATTATTTCCAATGGTTGAAGGAGCCATATCCATCTGACCTAATTAACTAAACTAATTAGTCGACCGTCATTCTACTCCAACTGTAACTGCAATGCACAGGAAGATTAGAGAAAAACTGCATAAATCTATAATCTAGGTGAAGAAAAAGCCAAAACGAGCCTCTTTCTTGGTCGCCACTCCATGTGGGTATGCAGGAAATCCGTTTCAATACATGACCTAGAATCCAATATCGAAAGAAAAAAAAACTCTAGCAATTGCAAAGATGAAGAAGAAGGAGATATAGAGAGAGCGATCTCAAGTGAGAGAAAGTCTAAGAAAACACAAAGTGAGAAAGGTGGGAGTTTTGTAATAGTGTTAGGGTTCTCTTTCAGCAAAGTAAAGACCTCGGCGGTAGGACGTGGATCGTTAGGGGGGAAATTTTGGCCATTGTTTTTGAATTATGTTGTTACCATTATTCTTTAAAACACTATCACAAGTTAAATTATACTTGCACTCTTAAAATATTTTTCCAAGATAAATAAAATAAATTAATTAATGAGTAAGCTAACTAAATAAAATATAAGACGATTTATAGGATAAAATTATTAAAGTTTGGATTGCATTTACATTTCATATTTATTGAGGACATAAGTGGCAGTATAGCTAGTTTTCCTTTGGCAAGGTGGATGAAAAAGGTTAGTTAGATGAGAAAAGTTCTTACAACATTTAGGATATTGAAAGGAGCTCCTATCCTTAAATATAATGGACAGATAATAACATATTTTATTCTTGACAACAAACGTCAATAATAATTTTTTTTACACAACGTATAATAAACATAATTAAAACATATATTGTAGGTTTTTTTTTTTTATAACATCGTTGTTGGTTATTTATGTAACGATGCTTGGTCCTTCATGGATTATGCCATTAGGGTTTCGAAATTACTTATTCTCCATTTTGCTACTTGGCCCATTTTTCACATTTCTTCGCTTAAGGTGGTTATGCTTAATTTCGGAGGTCAAAGATTCTAGGTTTGTATAAATATGGATCTTTGGGAGCATTTAATTCAGAAAATGATGAAATGCCTCAGGAAAATAATTTTAAAAGAAGACTTGTTCAATAACTTATCCCTTGTAGCATAATAAAATAAAGTCCAATTGTATTCTTTTAATCGATACAAAATCAAACCTAAAACTTGAGCTGGATTCGACGGACTAACGACACCTTTTAATTTCTCCAATCAAACAATTTGTACAAATTAGAAACTACCAAGAGAAACATCAACTAACCCTCTCTCTCTCTTTCTTTTCTTAGGCACATATATCCCCCTCTCTTCTTCCTTGGGGTTTCAACATTTACGGTAATTCTCTTCTTTCTCCTTGATCCTTATTATATGTTGTCTCCCCAGATCCCTGTTTATTTAGCACCGTTGGTGATCTAAGGGTGAAGGTAATGCAATTATGTGGAAGACCTCTTTCTAAATATGAATATGTATGAAGTTTCCTTAAATTCTTCTTTTTTGAACAAAACAATAGAAGTAACTTAATCATAGTTGCCTGGTCAATTGTGGAGACATCTTCGGAATTGTGTAACGGTGAACAAAAGGTATGTTATTCCCTTATTGATAATGCAAATTAGAGTATGTAAGAGTTAGGGTCTTGAATCATTCTATTCTAGAGATGGAATTGCACAAAGGGGACTTTGATTATGGAATTGTATCGAGGGTGACGATTAATACATCACGGTTCTACGTTTCTCTTATTTGGATTTGAACAAGACATGGAAAATGCACGAAAAAAGTCATTATTATGTTGAAAGATGATGTTGTAGGGTAAAATAATAAACCAAACCAAAAATAAACCAGTTTTTCACTAAAGATAAAATCGGCATAACTTTTGATCAAGAAAATAAAATTTTATTATATAATACGTTTTCAAAAAGGAATTTCGAGTTTTATTGCCTAATAAGGTTATTTTGGGTCTAAAAAATGGACCTTAAAGATTTTAACAGGCCTTTGCGGTAGGATTCTTAGGGATTTTTTAGCAGTTGTGTGTATATATATATATATATATATTATCTTCTTTGATTATTAGGAACATTCTTTTAAATAGCATAAAGAGAACTTTCAAGTTCCTATAGTTTCCTTTGATATACATTGCATCAAAAGAAAAAGTAAAAAGAGAAAACAAAAAAGAAAAGAAAGTTAAATGAATATTTTTACTAATCTAGGTGTCCGACAATGGTACATATATTCTTTATCTTTTCACAATACTGCCTCTGATAATATTACTAAGGTGAGAAATTGCATGCGGTCATTAAATCCGTTTTCAACCGCCTTTTTTTGGGGACCACATACACAATACAAGCTGGGGTTGGTGGTGAATGAGTCATGAAGCATTTATAATTTTATTACTAAAATGAATGAAGCCAGTCCTTATCGTTACCATGTTGGGGTTTAATCGTTCCTCTTCTTTCTTCTATTGTGTCGTTGATCCGCTTCATGTTGGGGATCGCGGTTTTCCTTTGTTCCTTTTTTCTTTTTCTAAATAAACGACACAGCTAATGACTTCTTCTTCTTTTTTTTTTTCCTCCATTTTGATAAAATACAAGTACTTAAAATGTAAAAAATGAAAATCTAGGCACTCAAAGTGAAAAAAAAAAAAATGAAAAAAATACAAATACCTAAGTGTAATTTACCCAATAAAATCAAGAAGCTCCAAGAAAATTTTATAATTAAAGTAATTTATCGGGGGATAATAGACTTAATCTAAGTTGGGAGTTTGTCTGAATGAAGTAACTTAATAGCTTAACTTAAGGAAAATGTAAACTCCGTCCAAACGAACTCTAAGACTTCGTTCAACTGAAGGAAACTTTGGTCGGCGAAAGTCCCTCGGTGGCGTCGGGTTTTTCATTTTGTATACTTAGTTCGAACTACATTCGGAAAAAGAGCTCCAGGGGTGTTAACCTTGACGAATCTTTGCAATTCTTACTAGTTTCTTGCACTTAAGTCTCCCTTTGCATCAAATCACCAAACTCACCCAAGTACCTTACACAAACACACGATTACACGCATAATTATAGACGCTGTGAGTTTGAATTATACCAAATTTACACTGATCATATCGACATGCACAGGCATAATTATTTTCTTTCCTAAATATTTTAGGGCCAACCACTATGTATTATAACGATTGTTGGGGGAAGGAAAATAAACTCTCGGTATTTATACTATTCAACTATAAGAGTCTTGACATTTTCAAAATCTCTTTAACAAGTTGTTCATATTTGTACTTCATGTAAAATTTATGTTATATATGGTGTTTCATATGTTTACAATCCTACGTAAATTATGAGAAAAGAGTGGTACTAGTTTATAAAATTAATGTGATAACATTAGCTAGAAACTTTTAGATAAAGTTTAAAATATACCCTTAAGTGTTGATTGGTATAGTTTTTTGTTACTTTTAACTTAGGGCATTACACAGTATTCTAAAATAAATTCAGCTTCCAAAAATACTTTTACGCAGCGATGCCCCCCATGAAATTATTGGGAAAAAAAAAGAACCAAAGTTGTAAAGATGAAATATAAAATCCGGGAAAAGGAAACGGTAAAATGAGAAAGTTTATGGTTGAAAGAAATGAAAACTTTTGAGGAAAAAAAGTAAAGAAAAGAAAGAAATGAAAACAACTTTCAGATTTTGATGAAGAAATACGGGTCTTTATGGCATATACGGTGTAAATATTGTTTTCCAACTAGAATTGAAAACTTTAAAAGTTGGCTAAGAAAAGAACTCTAATGTGGAAAAATACTTATTTGCATGGTTGACAAGGATCGTGTTTGTATTGAAATATTCCCCAAAAGAGGGTTCATATTTGGACTAGGAGGTCCCAAAGCAAGATTCTTTATGTTCTTTATGGGAAGGATGTCACGTAAATTTGGATGAACAATGATCGACTAAAACTAGTTCCCCTTTATCAAATTATAATATATACTATGATGCCTGTCAGAATTTTGCTTGTAATTATATTCACGTGTATATATATATATATATATATAACGTGTAATATCTTAAAAATCCAATCTGGAAATTGATCCTTTAATGTACTTTAGTAAAAATATAAATCTTATAATTGAAATTGTCTTTTTTTTTTTTTAACATCTTGTAACTTTATTATGATGTTTTTTTTCTTTTAATCTCAACAATTAATTATATATGGTAATATTTCAAGATGAAAATTTCAAGAAACCCTAGAAAAAGTAAAAGATTTACTAGTAATATACAGTCACATGTAAGGATATATAGTATATAACTATCTATTAGATTCAAATACCTAAGAGTAGTAACGAATAGTTATCAAATGATCCACTAATAATATTATAACATGTTTAAGTTTAATTAGTAAATACTTATCATGTGTACATATACATAACATATGCTACCTAATAAATCATTTTTCAGTTTAGGGAATCCAAATGCAAGCATTTCTCTAACTTTCGGATTCAAACTGCAAATGCATTTTGATTTAAGACTTTGAATACAAGCAACTCAATCGTAAAGGATGCTAATCTTAATGACTACCAGTTTTTGAATGTTTTAAATCTCAGAATTATTCGAGGGATGGAGTCTCCTATCAGACCACGTTCGAATTTTTCATCCCCCAAATTATAATATAATTGTTAAAAAAGAAAATATTTGGATACTTCCTTTATTCGATAAATTAGAATAATTATAAATATACTTCTAAAATATTAATCAAGTGCTTTTACTTTATCTTAACTTTTCAAAATATATCAAGAATCTCAAAACCGTTGAAGTTATGTGCATATTTCCATTTCATTAGGGACCGAGATACAAAATAGACATAAAATTTCACACGGGTGAAACGAATATCACGACAATAGTTTTTACAAATCCCTTTCATAGCAAAAATGCACTTTGAACCAAAAGCCAAAGCAAGAAAAGAGAGTATAAACCAATGAAAACGCGTACATACGTCGGTGCCAAGAGCAAACTAGGAGACTTTATCTTAAGATAACTAAGCAATATACCTTAAAAGCAATAATAATGTATTACTAAGTGCAAAGGTGAGTGGTGAATGGTCCTCTTGTGAATGCTTAAAACTAAAGCCCAGAGCACTTTGAGAATCTTTGGCCTTTAAGCAACTTTTGCTCCAAGCAATACTTGTATTCCTTCATATATCCTATTTATATGGACAAACTTGAAAGTTGCGGCAATAATAATCGCAGACATCGTCCAGAATTTATGTATTATGTAAAACGATTCTAGCTTCCTGGTGGAACCAAAAATATGCCGAGGAGGGTGGCGGTGACACATGCCGATCTCGCCCCAAGCCGGGGGAGCGCGGATTTGGGAGGCAAAACGGGTGCACTTCTCATAGTCTTGACGATTTTGTGCGGTCTATTTAGCTTCGTTCTCTGTTTGATTGCTGAAGCTACTCATTCTCAGGTACAATATAGATTATCGAGTTTGAATTATGAAATAAAAGTAATATTATGATACCGTGTAAATATGAGAAGGACTAAGTTTTGTAGGACATTCAAACATAGATAATAGCATGGATGTACTTGTCCCGACTAGTCATACTGTTTTATCCTCTCGTATATTACAAAATAAACCTACGTTATATAATTTGAAGACCCTATATCTTTTTTTATCTAAAAACATTAAATTGATAGATGGAACTATTTATTTCAACGTTAAAATACTATAAAACCCTTCTTCGTATATCGTTTGATATACAACCCAATTCTATTATTTGAAGCCATTTATACAGTGTTCTCGTTCGAATGGATTTTTTCATGAAATTACAACTCAAATTATTCAAATCAATTCGGTTCTGAAATTACGTAAAATTCAAACAGATTACCATTGCGTTAATAATTTAAGCTAATAAAAATGAAGCAATATTCCAATTGAATTAATATTAAAATTATTCCGTGTATCTTGTCGTGTTATTGATCATGGGTGCTTTGCGTACCGAGGTGGCAGATGACATGGCAGTCTAGTAGCAACGATAAAGGTGAGAGACAGAGTTATCAATGTGTATATAGTGGCAGTGGGAAGATGCCGTTATTAGCAGCTGCGAGTGCATTTCTGATGCTTGCGATTGCCATGGTGGTGCAGCACGCCTACATGTTGATCGCCGTGAGTAAATTGCCCTCCCCAACAGCGGCGGCGTTGTGGCAGCCGGATTTCGGCTTTGACAAGAGCCTCACATGGCAAGCAGGGTTTTTCTTTCTCACCACTTGGTAATTGACCGATCCATTCACTTTCTTCCATTGTCTTGTAATTATTCTCTCTCCTAGTGTAGAAATCATCTAAAAATTTCTTCTAGAATCTAATCATCATATATGATCGATTCTAATCACAATACTCATATAAATTAATTTAGACATATCTTTCAAATGTTATTTAAGCCTTTTTAACTCAATTGTTTTCATATCATTTGGCACCACTTTGAAACTAGATACTTATCCAAAAATGTAACAAAAAGATAAATAAACGAATGAATATATAGAATAGATGTAGAGTGAAAACAAAACATTTATAAATCAGATACACATAAGATAGAAAAACGTGCAGTTTTTTTTTTTTTCTTTTCTTATTTTGTCCCTAAATAAATGAGCTAACAATCCATGATCACCTTCATGTCAATTTTCATTGCACAAAGGATAGAACATATAACTGATTAGACCAAATTTGTTTATCTTTCAGGATTTGTTTTGCAGTTAGTGAAATTCTACTATTAATTGGGCTTAGTGTGGAATCAGGGCACCTAAGAAATTGGTCTAAACCAAGACCTAGTTGCCTAATCATAAGAGATGGCTTGTTCTGTGCTGCTGGTGTATTTGCCCTAGCAACAGTTTTTCTTGCTGCTGTTCTATCCCTAACAGCATTGCGTGCACAAAAAATCCTCCAACATCAAGAAAATTTGAGAAGGGAAATACTCGAGACTTCGATACTCTACGCGTCGCCACCAAGGTCGCCACCACCACACTTCATGACCACTGTCGAAAGGGAGGATCCAATAATAAGAGAATACCAAAATCAGCATCCACCCTTTGTCTTTGCCCCGGTTTTCGGCAAGAATGTAGTGTAGGAAAAGAAAGTACACCAGCCTAAGGAATGTGCTAGACAAATTCCTTTCTGTTTTTGTGAAAAAGGTAGATGTTTTATTGATGTAAGTGTAAAGGTAAGTATTTGTTTTTTTAAGATTGATAATAGCATATTGTAAGAAAGAATATTCGATCCAGTGATTTTGTAAACAAAATTGTTTTTTTTTTTTTTTTCAATGCAAAAGTTGCATTATGATGTGAGCTCAAGGTCGGAAAAAAAATTCAACGATACTAACATTCTACGTAAATTGATAAGTAGTACCTAAGTACCTATAATATTTAAATACTTGAAAATAAAGAAACATAATTTTTGAAAAAATATCAATTATATATGTATATATGTTTTTTCTAGTTAAAACTTAAGAGAGGTGGACCCCAGTAGCTTTCAATATGCTGTTTTGATAGGTGTTGTTGTTATAGGAGCTAGACTCCATTTCAATTACTGACATTATTTGTGGTTGGCATGAGTGGCACGTGAGTCATTCAGTTGTTGTTTGGTGATGTTATTTATATAGTTATGATTGTAGTTAAAGTAAGAGTTCTTAGAGATTGTGAAAGTATAGTCACAACCTTAGCATGTCATTAGTTAGTAGTGGCATGTAACGAGTCATGGTATCTTAAGTTTAAGGCATCACAATAGAAGTATAAGATGAAGAGATTAAAGGGCAATTTGGTCCATTAGTGATAGAAAAAGACCTAATTTGGATGGTTTTTATGCTAACTTTTATAAAAACTGTTGAGACATGATTAGAAAATTGGTATGCTAGTGCATAGAGCAGATTTTCAAAAAGGAGAGAAATGTCAATGGAATTGAATCATATTTTAATTATTTTAATTCCTTAAATGATGAGATGGGAGCAAATAAGTTAAAACTTCTAAACAAATAAATTTATGTACAACTTTGTAAAAAGTAATCAAGAAATATTTAGTGAATAAGTTTAGGCTTATGTTGAATAAGCTCATTAGCCCGGAGTAATAATCTAACTTTTTACTACAAAGAACTATAAGCAATAATATTATCATCCTATAAAGAACTATAAGCAATAATATTATCATCTTTCAAGAGTTATTGCATTTCCTTAGTAGAAAAAAGGGATTAAAGAGGGGGATATAGTCAAATTGGATTGGAAACAATTTCTGATAAGGTAAAATAAGAGTTCATTAGGCATTCACTTATGTGGTTGAACTTCCCTAAAATGTGGATTGAACTAATTGGTTCTTGTCTGATGTTAGTGAATCTTTAAGTAGTTTAAAAATGCTGCTACTCTTCCTTGTTTTCCATCTATTATAGAAATCGAGGAAGGTGATTGTCACCTTACTTATTCATTATACTAACAAAGATGCTAAGTGGAGCCATACGTTTCCTTGTGGAAGGTAAGGTTTGCATATTGTTGAGGTCATGAGGAACTAATATTAAATTTTCATATCTATTTTGTGTGGAAATAACATTCTTATAAGTTATAACAACGCTATTATATATGCATATATATATATATATATTAACTATTATTATATCAATTAAAATATATACCAATAGTTAACCTTAATCAAAGGATAATACCTATTGAATATATTGGAACAAGCCCAAGTATACCTACGTATTAGAGAATCCAACACTAAAGGACAATTTTAATTCCATTCCCCAATACTTCACAATGACCCAACATAAATAAATGACCATAAACCCACTAAAGTAAGATCATGCGTGCATATATAGACTTCAACCCTTATCCATCACTCCTTGGAAAGCTTAATTGGCCAAGGGAGAAAGGAAAAATATAGAAGAGAGAGGGAGAGAGATCCACGTGGCAACTAGCTTCTATACTGAGACTAATGAAATTTTATGCAACCATCTCCAACCAAGCCACGTAACAAAGATCAAAGGCTCTAATCATTACCTGTAAAACAAAATATCACCTTAGGAGGACATAGTTCTATCAAAGCACACAACCCTTTTATCCTCCCTTTCATTAACTATTGATCTCCCCAAATCCTCTCATTCCATCTCCACACTCACACATAACCAAAAAAAATTAATAGTACTAATATACCATTTGAATCGATAAGTAATATATAAGTACTAATAAAATTTTTATACATAATAATAAAAAAACGTAGCTTTTCAAAAAAATATCAACTATATTTTCCCGTATTAAAATTTTATTGATGATTATACCATGAAAATCTTTCTCTGCGTGTAATAAACTACACATGCACACCATACTCGAAACTATACGACAACCTCAATAAAAGGTATTGGAAATCACTTTCATCTTGATATATTATTCATGGATGTATCAACACAATGAAAACAAGATATGTACATATTTTCGTCTTGTACATATACATACACCTAAACTAACAATACTTGACAGCTCTTCAAACAATCAGTGGCCGTTGAGAATAACTTGAATGGGGCTAAAACAAGCAAGTAGTTAGCTCAACTGACATGGATCAAGTTGGCTTAAAGGTCGAGAATTGCTCGGGTCATGCTAGGAAGAGCTCAAAGTGCTTGTAGACAATTCAAGAGTCATCCTTGCCCAATTGATCATCCAATACCCTAAAACCTAGGAAGTGGCAAAAGCCTCGAACAAAATAAGGAACTTCTACTCAAGCTAGTTGATTAGATAGAATATAATGGACTAAACTTCGAAGGCTTTGAGCTTATCTTTTAGTAATTGATCCATGGATTTGATCCCTATCAATACCTTAGTTTCTTTTGAACATCATGAAGTAAACAATAAACCCTACATTTGAGAAAGTATAAGTAGATACATGTCACAAAGGCTCAATTTTTCTACTTTGTGTAAATGAGCAAATTTTCAATTTTTCTAATTTTAGATATATATATATATATATATGTGTATGTGTATGTGTATGTGTGTGTGTATGCATCTATATATGATACATATATATATGTATAACCACTAAAGTCACAAAGGTTACATTTTTATCTTACTACTACAACAAGCTATGGTTTCTTTAACATATGCATCATATATATGCAAGTACAACATAGATAAACATATAGATAGATGAATATTACTCCAAAAATGAACTTGTTGACATATTTTGGTTATTGGGGACTTATTGGATTATGCTCCTTTATGAATCACTGACCAAAAATAGTGAGAAGAAACTAAGAGAATGCAAAAATATTAGAGGAGAAGAAAATTTATAGTTATACTCGAAAATTTTGCCGACAATGAAAATCCATGCAAAAAGATAGAAGTTCCTTATAGAAAGTTACCATCGGGAATAAATGTGCTACAATGCACAACTGCTTGAACTTTGCATGTTAAAACCAATAGCAAGGATACTTTCTTGCGTAAAAGGTTTGTTGTAGGGATATGTCCTTATAGAAAACCAATTAGTGGAATTATCCTTTCCAGCCCTACTACAGCGCTACATCCAAGCAGAAAAAAAAATGTCACATGTCAACATATTACTAAGATATAGTATAGCTACCCCATATCCTTAGAGAAAGGAGATATCATATCGATATCAACATATCCCTTTGAGAACTCTTATTATATTTAAAAAAAAGAAAAGTATAATGATAGATTAAGTTTGCATTAAAAAAAAAAAATCTTCAAAGTATATAAATAAAAATGTGTCCAAATCTATATAAATTGTGTACTGATTTTTAAAAATGTATACAAATAAAAAAATAAAAAATGAATAAATAAAATAATCAGAAATCAACTCAATTAAGCTAAGGTGTCAACCAAATCATGATCAAACACATACAAATCAGAATAAATAAATAAAAAATACATGATAATTTGACAAAAAAATATGCAAATATTAATTTTTGGCAAAAAAAAATTACAAAGGAAAGAGAAAATTCGTTAATAAAAATGTACACATTAGTTGTTCACTATTACAATAAATAGCGAGCTTGGGGAAAACTATTTACCATAATTATTTTTTTTTTTTACTAGAAATAACCTCAATGGTGAAAAAAGTTCACTAAAATTTATGGCCACCTAAAGTCTTGCCAATTAACTTATTGGTGAACTTTTTTTACCAAAAATACTAGTATTAGCGAACTTATGTTGCTAGTTACTGTTGGTGCCACATAACCAACTACTACTATGTGGCTATGTGGCAAACTAAATTCACCACTTACGATTTTTTATTTCCTAACAACTAACATAATATTGTCGAAAAGTCATGCACATATCATTGTAAGACTTGGAGGGGATTCTCTTGACATTCCTCCTCCATAATTTACTTTACTACCATGGACCTACATTAAACTTAGATTGCAAAATCGAGCAAAATAAATTAATCTAATATGAAATATTTTCTTTATTTTGATACTTAGCACTCAGCATATATGAATGCAAACAACACTTACCGTAACCAATCTGATAATCTTATAGCATTCCTTCTTGCTAATTGCTATCTAAGCCTTCCTACTAACTGTTATGACTCTAAAAGGAGTTTAGTAGGATTGTCTAAAATTTTCATATCACGTATGCACCCATGATATGAAAATCGTCTTACAAGTCATAAATTGCAATACTCTAAATAATTAGTCACTAAGGTTTTCAATTTTAATTAATTAACTTATTATAAAATATAATTGATTATAGATATCCAATATTCTACCATCCATCAAGATCGTAAAGAATTGGTATTCCCTACCAAATAATAAAATAGAGTAAGACAACTTTATAACTTCCAAGAAATGCTAAATTATACATAAATCTAATATATAAATATTTTCTACATAAAATGTTTCTGTACTACTTTATACTCTCAATTAACTCTAACAATATCATATATATCTTCAATTTGCACTCTACACTCAAGGTTTATCTCAGCCCAGCTTAACTGAACCTGTAAAAGAAACTATAAGGGAATTAGCAAACTATGGCTTAATGAGTTCATTCCTTACCATCATCGTTCAAGCCAATTATTAAACATTATTAGCATACATACAATCTATCTACAAACGAAATGGATGCATACACAATAAATACAAGTAACACAACTATAGGAGTTCAAGACTATAGAAGGTATAGGTTCATGTCGTTTGCACGTCAATTATCCTCCGTACTTATCCACACAAAGCACCTCATCTTAACCACATGAGACTGTCTAGAGGCACCGTTTCTCCAGATGATACTCAACTATTACCCTAGCCGAAAAACAGCAATCAATATAGGTAGATCCTAACTAGAATCATCTATTGAACATATCCAAGGCCTATCAGGCACACAAAGCAAGTCTTTTCGCTATCAAAATATATCCAAGGCCCCACAAGTATAAATATGCGAGTCCTCTCATAATTAATTAGGGATATCATGTTAGCTTTGCCTTAACGATAAAAATATCATTCATGGGAACTACGAGCCCTCACAGAAATTATACAAAACATATTTATGATTAGAAAAACATTTTCCAAAAATACTTTTCTTAAAAATTTGCAAAGCTAGCACTCTTCATTAATATACCAATTAGGTCATAAACATGCAATAAATATAACTAGTTATTTTAATCAAATAGTTATATTTATCAATTTAAAAAAGTGATCACATGGATAATAATACACAAAACAATAATCATTCAACAAACAATCAATATCAAAGAACAGGTAGTAAGCAAATAGTAGATCATTAGAACTTTCTTACCTAAGTTAATGCTTACTCTAGAAGCCTTTGGGATTTCTAGATTTCAATAATCGAATACCTAAAATATAATAAAGTTTATAAGTATTCTGAAAAACTATGTTCCCTAGTTAACTAAATATTTACCATTATTTGTTTAGTTGCCCACGATAACCAAGTATGATATAAAGATAATTTAACTTAAATCTTCTACCTATTTTTCTCAATTTATCTTAAATTTTTAATCGCATCTAACATTTTCATTTTAACTCTAATTTTTATAAACTTATAGTTAATTTTCATTGTTTTCGAACGTATTTTCACGTAGTGAAATCCATTTCGAACATTGTGATTCACATTTTTCATAATAGTTCTAAAATATCATAAATTTTATTATTTTGGCCCAAATGTTTATAAATTATTATTTTTAGCTTTTTTATGATTTAATTAATCTATAAATTTTATATTTTTGAATTTTTCTTATTTTTTACTATTTTACAATAATTAACTTATTTCGCTATTTTTTTGTTAAATGCTTATTTAATTCACTTTTTGCTATATTAATAATTTTCTAATTAATTAATTATTTTATTATTATTAATTACGAATTTAAGTATAAATACAAAATACTAACATGTCAATTCATGGATGTTCCACATGTCCTTTTATGGATTTTTCTGATTTTTCCTATTTTGTAAGTTCACTTATTATTTATACATATATCTATTATTACAATTTATTAAATTTTGTAAATTAACATTATTTTCCTTTCCAAAACTCACATATTACTTTATTTGATGATTTAGTATTTTAAAATATTTGTACATATACTATTTAGGTATATACATATACTATACATACTACTAATATACGTATTTTTATACTTATACATATACTAATATACTTATGTTTTCTTATCTTATTTATACATATGTACATATTATTATACACCCAAATAGTTATATACATATATGATCATTTATATATATAAGAAAATGCTAACTTTACATATCTTTCAATACATGTACATAAAATCTTCTCATAAAAACAATCAACTATATATAAGTTTCATTACATATCCCTAAAATACAAGAAATTCTATAGATTATATATAACCAAGAGCACATGTAAGAGGCTATTGCAAAATAAATTAAATACAATATACATACTACTTAAATACTCCTTTTTGTGTCTTGAAAATTTGTAGAGCAAAGATTCATTTTCCTCTTCTTAGAATTGATGTAAAATACTATTGGAAATATGTTATAAAATAAGTTGTTAATTAGTGGTTTAAGGAAAAGAAATAAGAAGAAGAGTGGAACTAAAAAGAAAAGGAAAAGAGGATAATTAGAAGAGAGGAAAGTAGGTACGTATTTTGACTTGTATTTTATTTCAAATCAAAAGTGAAGGAGTGAGAAAACATTTGCATGTATACAACTGGTGCAAGTAGAAAAAAGGGAAAGTAAAAAGTAAAAAAAAAAAAAATCAAAACAAAACAAGATAAAGAAGATAAGATAAGGTAGCCATTAAATGTAAAGTTGACCTCTTCTTATCCTTTATCTTTGTTTATTGCTCACAATCATCACATGGGAAATTAAAAAAAAAAAAAATCAACTAGCAACCAAACATAGATGGCTACAATGTGAAAAGAAAGAAAATTAAGGAAGAAAAAGGGAAAGAAGAAAAGAAAAGAAAAGGGAAAAGGAAAATTAAGCAAATATCAAGTTAACATTTCTAAATATAAAATTATAGAATTATTAATAATTATAAATTAATATTCATAATTTTTATAAATTTTGTTAATTAAATTATTATTCGTTACATTTATAAATACTTAAAGATTATCTCAACTCATTAGTTAACAATTTTATATGATCATGTGTATTAATTGATAATCGTATTCTGTTAAGTTTTTAATATATTTAGGATATTATTATTCATTTTATAAACTTTGATTTATAGTTTTAAGATTTTTATCAAGTTCGAGTTCAATCTCAAATATTTATATATATATAGAGTTTAGGGTTTTTTTTTTTATACACAATTAAGGTTTCAATTAAAATTTTTACATTTTTTCTTATTCATATTATATTCGAGTTTAAAATTTTAATCATTTTTAAATTTATCAACTCCGTTAACTTAAGGTAAATACCTATAATACTTGAATCGACTCGATACCTAAATAGCTAAATTTACGGGATTTACAAGCATTTAGTACTAATAGTTTGTACTATCACTATAATGTCTTAATCGAAACTCTAAACATAATTGCCATGGATGATCACTCGTTATCCCACCACTCCCTTCTAAAATCCATAAATTTAGCTTTTTACCAATCAACCTAATTGTTTGCTCGACAGATAACACCTTATAAATCCCCCTTCACCTAGGATCTTCATCATTACTTATTACTGCAACTCTATAACTCCCTTGTTCAATACCACCACCATCATCATTTCCTTCCACATCACTAGCACCATCTACCTCATCAAAACTACTATGCTCCTCATCAAAACTACTACCATCATTATCTTCATCATCTTCTCCATCATCAAAGCCCCAGTTTTGCTCCTCTATAGGCTAAGGTGCATTTGTAAGAAGCAAAGTATAGAAACCACCTACAAAATTTAATAAAATCGATTAGGGTAAAAAGAATATCCATATCCATATCCATATACATATACATAAATACATACATCCATATATATATAACTAGTTTTCCTACTAACCATTAGCTTGAAATAAAACATAATCTCTATTTGAAGTGCCTTATTGTGGAAGGTCTAGCATAGCTACCTCAAGCAAATCATTATCCATTCTATACAAAAATAGAAAATTTATTAACAATACAATAACAGTAGAAATTGAATATCAAACAAAAACTATTGAATACACTAATAGCTAATACAATATAAATTATTCTTTATCGCTATGATCGAAATTAGTCTCATCAGTGCAGTCTAAATTAACAATTATCTTTTCCTCTAGAGCAAGTATTTATGCTAAGGGCCCAAGGTCTATGAAGATACGTCCTAATGGGGTGGTCCACAATTTACTTATTTTTTGTTGGAGTGGCTCATCATTCATCAACTGGTTAGTGATCACATCGTCACTAGAATCTCTAGACTCAAATAAGGCTCAATCAAATAGATGACAGTACCAAATCTTTTACACCACTCTCTAATCACTCGAACACTATTTTAAATCTCTTAAACAGAAAACTTGTTGACATTGGTTAGCAAAAACATACAAATCATCATCATACCATATACGGCGTGTGTTAATGGATAACATGTCTCTATCGATACTCTCAGAGTTATTGCGCAATGTATCATACATTTGCATTTAAATAAAAATGCACAACAATCTTCCAGGTAATTCTCTTGTACTATGGTAGTCAATGTCCCATAAAATGTAATCGAGCTACCATTATGATTAGCTAAGACACATACTCCACTATTATGTGTCTTAAGCCTTTTCCCCTTAGATTCCATGATAAATCTTACTCTATTTACCACACAAACATTGTAAAGTTGAACATGAAGATTTGAACCCCAAGATAAGACATCTAAATCATCAAATATTTGTATGTCTGAACTTTCCCTGATCTCTAAAATCTACACCCTAACACCATACATTAATATTGATTCATCTTACATAAATACATAATCCTCAAAATCTATTTGCTCACTTTATGTCTGAACCATAAGGGAAAACGTACTAGTTTCAATTGGGTTACATTTTGAACACTATGCACCTGTAGTTCTTCTTCAAATTCCTTATTCAACAAAGTACATGTTAAGTGAAAACTTTGATGAAATCTTAATTTTATAGATGTAAACAATTAAAATATGACATACTAAACATATGGTAGTATATCTTCACAATTATTCAATATGGTCCAATGCATCTTTTTTATCTTGTCAACAGCATTAATATAATCACGTGCACCAATAGGACACATTAGCATTATGAATAATTGAAGACCACTACTTTGAGTTGAGTCAAACCCATCCCATTAGTCGATGAGGCCTATTAATTCTAGACTCCATATTGGCAAAATACATTGAATAAAACAAAATACTCTTTCGTACTATATATGCCTCTGTGATGGAACCCTCTACTTTGGCCCTATTTCTAACATCACCTTTGACTACTCCCAAATACCTTTCCACTGAATACATCCACTTATATTGAACTAGACCACATATGCATGCTTCCTTAGGCAAGTGAATGGCAAGATGGATCATAGCATCAAAAAAGGCAAGTAGAAATATCATCTCAAGTTTACACAATGTAAGGACAATACTCTTCTCCATAGATTTCAACACATCGACTCTTACTACTTCTATCAAATTACTAAAAAAATGTGATAGCTCACATATTACTTTATAAATTTCATCACTTAGAAATCCACGAATGGCTATTGATAAAAGTCTCTATTATAAAACATGAGAGTCATGATTCTTTAGCACTTGGAGAGTTACTTCAAAATGACCTAAACAAGATATATTTGATGCATATCCATCTAGCATTTTTACATCTTTGATAAAGGCACAAACCTCCTTTATCTCATTAGAGGTAAGTGTATATTGAGTCGAAGGCTTTATGATTCAACCACCTTGAGAAGTTAAATGCAATGCAATATGAATAAAAATCTCTTGAATTGTAATTCCTACCTTCTCTTTATCCTTTGACTTCCCCTTAATATTTAAGATCATGCCAACCAAGTTATCACATATGTTCTTCTCAAAATGCACAACATTAAGATTGTGTCTAATAGCTAATTCTTGCCAATATGGTAATCTAAACAAGATACTTTTCTTACACTAGTTTGTACCATCATCATTTCGTCAACGTCTAGGCTTATCAAAAGGTTTCCCAAATACTACATTTTCATATTGACTCAACTATATTAGAATATCTTCATTGCTAAAGTGCCCTGGAACCAATCTACTTTCAATCGTCCCATCAAACTTTTCCTTTTCATATCAAAATGGATGCCTTCTAGGAAGGAACCATTTGTGACCCATGTAATGGAGCTTATCTTGTGCATGTACACTAGTTGTGTCTATGTTACACATAAGACATGCCTTGCATCATTTTGTGATCCACCCAAACACATCACCATATGTGCAAAAATCGTGAGAAAATCATGAATTGTCTACAACAAAGCTGCATGCAAGCAGAATGGTCGCCTGGTAACCTCAAACATTCTTACATCGATCGCCCATAATTCTTGTAAGTCATTGACAAGAGGTTTTAAATACACATCAATATTCTTTCCTAATGGTTTTCATCCTAAGATTAGTAATGACATAAGCAAATATGGCTCCTTCATGCATCTCCAAGGTGCCACATTATATATAAACAATATTACTGGCCACACACCGTAACTTATACTAAGGTTTGCAAAAGGATTAAACTCGTACGTAACAAGACCCAATCTAACATGTCAAGGCTCGAAAGCAAATGTAGGATATTTATTATTCAAAATTTTCCATGCTTTTGAGTCAAATTGATGTCTTAAGACCTCGTCCTCATGTATATAACTCTCCTTATGCCACCTCATCTCTTGAGCTGTCTCCCTATACATGAAAATTCTTTAAAGTCACGATATTAATGGAAAATGCCATAAAACCTTGTTAAGGATCCTCTTCTTATTTTTATCGATATTGGCATTCCACCTTGATTCATTACAAACCAGGCAACAATCTAAATTCTAATACTCCTTTCTAAATAACACACAATCATTCTTGCATACGTATCTCAATTATGTCAATCAAGTAGGATCAATGTAAGCCAATTATTGATTTTTTAATACTTATTTATTAGCTATTTACAAATGTAAGCCAATTATTGAAGCTTTTCACAAATTGTCAACCATTAACTTTTAAATTCATCATTTGAGTTACAGGCAACAAAAGCAAAAACTAAGTGTACCCTAAATATACCTTACGTTTTACATCTTCAAATGCAGTGGTCCACCGATTCGTCTTGACATCGACTTCTATATTATCATCCATATCGTCTTCCCCTAGATGATTTTCATTATATATCATGTCTTCCAATAAATCCTTATTCACTTCATCATCAAATGTTAAAATCGCATCTCCATTATCATCATTAACCATCTTATGATCCTCCTAAATTAAAATATTAGTTTACCCTACACCTTCCTCATAGAATGTCCATATTGAGTAAGATCGAGCCATACCCCTTATAAATAAATGTGTCTCAATTACATTAATCAAATGCTAATATGCATTAAGGCAATCACGATAGGGACAATAGACAAACCTTGGTGCCCCGTAACTTCTAAAAAACCTTGCACCCCATCAATGTATTCTCTTGAAAGCTTATCATACGCCATATGCTAAGTTCGTCCCAATATCCTATTCATGCCTATGGTTACTAACTTTCATATATGTATAAATCAATCATTATAGCATTATCATTCACTAATAAAAATTATACATGGATGGAAAGTGTTACACAGCTAGATAAATAATGGGGGAGCTTGAAAGAAATATATATGAGTGATACAATAGAAAGAAATTTTTCTTAACTATAATTGGACATGATGTTTAATACTTGAAATCTCTTTATAAATACCTAACTACATAAAAGAACACCATATTATCCTCTCGATTTCAAATTCCCACATTAGCTATTAGTACTCTATTTACAAAGTCCTTGTTTTTTTCTAATAAAGCAAGGGAAATATATCAACTTAATAGAAAGGAATTCTTCCTATACAATTCATGGGGGCAAGCTACCCAGTTCCACCTTGCTTGCTTATATATATCCCTATATTTACAAGCTAAAAATAGCTATGGAACTTGTTGCCTAATATTTTCATACTCCCTTTCTAAAATTCTGGTTAGTAGTGATATAAGCACAAGATAAATCATTACTAAGCACAATCATGCTATAATTGTTAATCTTGCTAAGAAATTTTGGGACGTAAAAGCATAATTTAAATGTGGATCTTTTCTTTTTAAATTAAAAAAAAAATACTCGGCACTTGTACGTTAATTTATTGCTTTTAGATCACAGATTAAGGACAATTATGGTATTGACAATTCCATTCCAATCACTTTGATAACATTTTATCAGAACCAACTAGAGTGGAAGCTAAAAAGACCTAAAGTTTTTACTTGAATTTCTCTCAATGAGATTCTAACCAAAACTAAATACCATGTGTGGCTAATTTATATACTTATTTTCTTCTGGTCTTTTTAAATAGTCCAAAACACTCAACTCTCTATTAATTCTTATTTAGGTTAAAATATATATATTTTGGTCTGATTTTGCTCTATTTGAACACAAGATAAATGAGTATTCCAAGTGGGGATCATGACTAATCCATTGCACGGTCAGAAGGTGGACTTGGTTTTACAATCTAAACCCACCTCATATATGATGTGAAATCTCTCTTTAATGTTGAAATCTAAGGGCTTTTGCTAAAGAGGCCACTAAGTGCCGTTTGTAAAATAATTATCACGATAATTTAAATAAGCTTTAGAATTTCAGGAACATACATGTTAATTTTAACATATAATTACTAGACAGATGATAAAAGGAGTAAATCCTCCTGACACATGAGTTTCTAGTTTTAACTATTATTGAAGAAAACAAGTAGAACTAATATGGGCAAATTAGGCAATCCTGGACAGCTTAAGAGTATTTATTGCAACTTACAAGGCAAATTGAGAAATACACTGAGAAACAGCATCAATTTGGTGAAACTGGCAATTTTTAGTATTTACAACATTCCACTCGGCAACTGTTTTTTAGTAATTACAATCAAATCGTATGATGTAATTTTGTTTTTTCCATATAAGGAAAAAAAATAAAAACCATCCAAGAAACCTCCAGCGGCTATATAGACAAGTAATGTGTAAGAAATAAAAACTTTTCAGTTATTATTTTACAAAATATGAAGTCAATTTCTTTTTCTGTTTCTTGTATTATCAGAGATGCTGTTGGAGCCAAACAACTAAACATGCCCACTATAGAACAGATACAAAACTAATATTTATCAATCAAACAATACAAACTTTGCAAAGGCATCTATTACCTATATAGTATGCTCACTACAGAACAGAGTCTTATGTAATGTACCGGACACTCAAAAGGAACTGAATAAGGTAACATCCACGTGCTTGTTTTATACAGGTCTCCAAACCATACACTTTCATCATCTAGATGGAATTGAAAAAGCAAATACTAACTTCAGCTTCACTTCCACAAAACAAGATATCTAGCAAACAAATATGGAGCCAAACAACCAGACATGAAATATAGTAAAAAAAATTGTATGATAATTTTCCGTTTCAATTCTTTCCTCTCAAATTCTTTCCTTCCTTTTTTTTTTTTTTTGTACCAAAAATAGTGTAAGGTGGCTTAGCCCCTTTTTATGTTAGTACAACTTGTGACCCACTTTGATTGCCTTTATTCTGCATTATGATTTATTTAGACAAAATCTCTAACTAAGGCATTTTCGTTCCATCCAAAGTAAAAGAGGCTAGCACCTACTAAACAGTGAGCATTTTTCACCAGTCAACAAAGATGATACAAGGAACATCTGGAAACTCCGAGGATGCATCTTGACGAAACCAATACAATACACGACAATATATACCGTGCACACATTTCCAAATGCAACTTCCAACACTTTGTCTTTAATACAGATATTATATAGTTTGATTCATTCTCACTACAAAAGGAAAATCAATACCAACTTATCTATAACCAAAGTGTGTTCTGATTAAATATTGTTCAATAATGGGTAGGAATATTGGAGATGATGTCAAGGACTTGGAAGTGTTTAATGGGAGAGAAGAGTTTCCATCATCAAATGATGATAATAATTACAGTAATCTTACTACATTGCATACCTTGGAGGCTAAGTTGATATGGCTTGGTGGTGTTCACTTTTATGCCATATTGGTTCTTTTTTCTCTTTTCTTTGTTCCTCTCTCCAAATCCCTCCTGTTAGTCCTCTTTCTTTGGTCCATGTTATTTGTACTTTGTTAGTTGGTTTCCACCACATTAATATGTGGAACATAGTATAAAGTCAGTGAAGCAAATGACTATCCACAATTTCTGAATCAAATTCAGCATTTTCAGCGCATAAATTACAGTTATCCTGATAAGTCCGAAACAGAACATTAACATCTCATGTCCCCAACATAATTGCTACTTGAAACAAGACATGAACAACTCATAAAAATTAAAAAAAAAAAAAAGAGGAGAAAAAGGAGGATAACCTGTGAAATGCAAGCTGACTATCTAGGATGAACTTAAGAAACAAACACCGCTTGAATTAGGATTATCCAACACAGCAATAGCGAGCAAGTGATGCCTCAGAATGAACTTGTTGGACCAATAAAAGATGGATATTTTTCCAAGCGTTATTCTTTTACTAAAGACATACTATAGACATGTACATACCAAAAGCATTTGAACTATACCCGGTTGTCGAATTCTTCCAAGGCCAAGACTTCTCTCTTCCTGCTCTCTTATTACAATAGACGGCAAATATGCCACACGATGGAAAGTCACAAATGGTGAAGGGAAACCTACAAGAAAGAAGAAATCCTCTAATTTATGGCTAAATTGACAAGTAATAAAAGCTAACATAGGGTTGAAATGAATATTGAAGATGAGCATTTGGGAAAAAGAAATTCCAAAATATATATAATAGCAATAGCTTATTTTCGTTACCTTGTTAGCTTGATAAATAAGCCCCTAATACTTCAAATGAAATAAAAATTCTAGATAATGAAAAACCAAGGATGGAGGATTGACCATGATATGTCCTTTTTTCATTAACAGTAGAATAAGCTATAAAGTACTAAAGAGTTATTAGTCAAAATGGAAGAAACTATGTTTAGTTAAACACAATGATGAACAATTTTCGAAGTATTTGGTTCAAAAAGAAATACAACTAAAACTTGAGCCCGCAAAACAAGAGAAACTCCACATAGTGGGATGAAAAGAAATGTTATGCAATGACAATATTGGCATGCAAATAATCCATTCAGCATATACTAGTGAGTACCACTAAGAAACTAAAACATACATATTTTCTCTAAGTCTGATAATACATATATTCAAATCTCCGCATTTGCAGACCAAGACAAGTACATTATAGGATGAGCTAGAATCATCCTAAACAGCTAGAATCAACAACACTACTTCCTTGTCTTCTTCTTCTTCAAACCCTATCTAATAATTTCCAAGCAAAAACTCTAACTAAGGTACAATCGGAAATAATTATCCATAATTTAATCAATAATCTTCAAATACACAAGTTTATCAAAGCAACAACATGACATAAAAACAGCATTTTATCAATTATAACCACTTCAAGTACATTCATATATGCATTGTGAAAATAATAAGAAGAGGAAAGAAATTGTTAGGGAAGTTACCTTTCTTCGAAGACAAATAGTTGGCCAGGGGAGAGAAAACTTTGCCGTTGTGTCAAGAGATGGAGCGAGACGAAGAGTTGCCTTGGGAGGGTTTTGAGTCTACCGTGACGGAGAGAAGAAGTGGGGTAAAACGAAGAGGAGGGAAATTTTTAGGGATATGGGGAGTGGATAAAAAATTTGGAGTTTGAGTTAAAAATACATAATAAAAAGAGAAGGAGAATGGTTGATTACAATGAGAAAATAATAGGATACCAATCCAGATTCAACCGAACGAAAATTAATTTCAATAGGAAATAGGAAAATTATAAAACAACCTTATTATATTCTTAAGTTTTTAAAGAAAAATCATGAATCAGAATGAAATCATAAGAAGTATAAAAAGGAAAAAAAATGTTGTGAATATTTGATGAAAGTATCTTTCTCTCAATAATATCATTTTTGGAGACTTGGGTATTTTAAAGTATTTAATTGCCAGTAATTTCTTATTTTATTTAAGTTGGTAGTGGCAAACTTTGTTGCAAACTTTTTTAGCCAAACGTAACATTTTTTGTGGGAAGAAAGCCTAGGGACGTGATGGCAAACTTTTTTGTTTATTGGCCATTAAACATCGCAACTATCGTATTTAAAAAAAAAAAAAAACCCAAAACATGCTCCATCCAATAAAGTTAACTGGATATATTAGCGACAATAGGTTGAATTTGTAGTAATGGTTTATAATGGGACTTCTTAGGCATAAGGAAGGGCAAGTCCACTAAACTAGCCTAACATTTAACAAGCTCAAAATTAGCACATTATGTTGAGCTTGAAATGCTTAAGTAGTCTACCAATTCTAGAGGTTATGATGTATGAACTAAGCTCTTTAAATTGGTGGGCCATTGGAATCAGTAGGCTAACCCAGGTGAACTAGTAAGCTAACCTACTGATTCTTGACTCAAACTGTCTAGAAAAATGAAGAAAAAAAACAACATAGCTTAAAAAATGTCAAAAACAAAAATAGTCACTTCAAATTGGTTGCATTGTGTAGCCTTTAAATTTGAATAGGATAAAACTTGTGGTTTGTGACATGTGAAGACTTAGAATTCTGATGGTGGAAAATAATGAGGGAGGGAAAGAGAGAGGAGATAAAGTACAGTTGAAGATGGGTTTGTCTATCGATCCGTGTATATATATATATATATGTTAATATTGTGTCACACAATATTGTAACAATTCTTTCAAGCTAACTCAATGGCCTTTGCTTTGAAGAAATTGAAAGTGTGTGTTAGTAAACATGACAACATACTAAACACCTCTGCCAACAAATTAAAGTTGTGAGATGGTAAGAGAGATAGAGTTATGGAGAGAGAGGGAGAGATTTGAAATTTGAAAACAATGGTCGATTGGCAGCACAAGTAGGGGATATAGAGCATATAGTTATAGGTATGTGCAATTGTTGAAATTAAAAGCTAAACAATGAAATATGAGCATGCATATTATTGTTTGACTACGTACGATGACGAAAACAAGGTAGGAAATATTATTGCCTGCAATATGCCAACAAAAGAATGCAGAAAACAATATTTTGTACAATACATGATATTAACAATTCAATGACTTGTAAATGAGAGAGAGAAAGGAAAGTGAGCATGCAAAAATGAATGAGAGAGAGAGGATGGCCACAAAACGATGCAGGAGAGATTATTGTCTACAATATGCCAAGGGTTTGATGATGTATTATAAATACAACCCTCAGTAATGCCCTTCTCGCATTCGCAAATCACTCTACTCACCCTCATTCTCCACTTTCAACACTTGGTCTCCCACATATACTTGTGTACACTCAAGAAAAAGAATATGGATAAGCATTTCCATTTTGTTCGAGACAAAGAAACCCATGGAAGTTTACTACGTGCATTGCATGCACTGCGACCACGTCAACTTATATTTAAGAGGAGACTGTTATTCAATGGAGAACTCAGTTGACCACGTCAAATCGCAACATCACAAGTACTATTACACGGTAAAATTTGCTCCCATTTAACACGAAAAAATAAAAAATAAAAAAGTTATTGTATTCACCCTAGGGCTCTTATATTTCATGTCACCATATCCATGCATTATCTTCTTTTCATACTCAAGGCAAATCTACTTTCCTAATGTGTATGTTGATTTAACTAAGTTTGTTACCTATATTTTTATGCATCAGTTTTGTTGAATGTATTTGTGTCAAGTGTGTGTTTACTCAACAATATTTAACCTTTATGCATTTCCAGCCCTCTTGAATAGGAGATGTGAAAAATAGTACGATGATGTACAACTGCATATTGTCATTTTATTATAATAATTAATGTCTACAATTGTACCGAGCTATAAAAAAATGTGCGGAAAATTATTTGCTCAAGGAAATGAAATGAGGACAATTGGGAAGTAACTGAAAAATTAAAAGTAAAAATCCAAGTCGACTCAGGAAAAAAATTCATCAAAACATCCCAAAAAAAAAAACCAAAAATTCATAAAAAAAGCCCAACCTCGTTTCACGAGTCGTTAAACCAACCCTTTAACTATAAATTCTTTAGAACCAACGGGACCAAACTCGTACAATCCAATTCAACTAAAAGTTGACCGTTAACCAGTGGTTCTGATCCAACTCCAAGTTGATTGAACTGAGATGTGGCGATTCATCGTTGCCAACTCGCCAAACCAGCAAGTTACTAACTGAGTTAAAGGACCGGAAGTTCAACCAAGCAGGTCAACCCATAAGAAAAAATAAAATAAAACACTACAACATTTTTTTACTGTTTCGGCAACATATATGAGACAAATAGCAGTCGTCGGACTTAAAATGTCCGAGAACACCTTTGTTTCGTCGGATTAAAGATAAAGAGAGGAAATCCTTGTCAGCTGGTGGGCCAAAAAGTGTTGGCGGAAAAAAATAAGCGCTAACTTTTCACCTTTTTCCCACCTTATCAATTTGCTTTACCAAAAAAGACATTAAATAATATATTAGTAAATACCATCCGGAAAAGAAAAACATAAAGCCACTTCACTTTTCTCTTTCACCTATTTTTAACCTCTGCCATTTTTCTATGTTTTTATCATAGAACAAAGTAGAGGGAGAGCATGTGAGTTTCTCATTTTGTTGGCTGCTAAAATCGTCATCGACACCATTTTGTTCATCAATTGCTAATAAAAACCAGTGATTCCAGGTAATTTATGTTTCTTCTTTCTTTTTCAGTCAATTAGGGATTTGTCGTTATAGGGTTTAAGGTTTTGACCATACTCATTTTGTTCAGTCAAATAATGCATAATATTCCTTTTGTAACATCATCGGTAGTGATCTTGTTAATGTATTTCATCAAGCCCAGTCATGATTCTTTCTCAAAATAAACTGCCCTGCTTAAGTGTAAGGACCTAACAAATGTTCTGTGGTGTAAGCATAATGGTGTTTATGAGAATCTTGTAGAAAGGTATTTGGATTGAGAAATTGATGCCCCACCTTGTATCATTACGCCTGAGCAAAGTGTGCATCAGCAATCTTCATGTTACCTTTACCAAAGTACTTTGAACTTTCATTACTGTATTAGGTGCTGAAAATATTATGAAAAACTAGTACATAAATAAATGTAATATTATATTAAATTTATTATATATGTATATATACATATATACTTCTCATTTCTAATTGCATTTATAATTCCTTTAAAAGTGTCGAATCTCTTAAAAAATTCATTTAGATTGAATATAGTCCGAGGTGCCAATACTCGTAAGCTTTTCAAAGTGAAGCTTGAACAAATTGCTAAGTATATTGTTTCAAAATTATAAAATTTACTTTAACTTTGTCTCAAGATATTTGTTATGCTTGCTTCAAATTAAGTAGTTATCTTAATGTGGGCTAAACTTTTATGGAGCTCCAAGTTCTATGATAAAATGAATAGTTGTAATTGTTTGCATTATTATGTTTGATCTTAGGATATTCCAATAAATATTGCAATTCCATTTGGTATGATAAACTATTGGAATGTTTTCAATAAGATATGCAAGAGGGATGATAATCAGCATGCATCTTACTTCAATAATGTGCTAGAGATAACCTAACATATCTTATTCGTCTTTGCTTATTGCTCCGACCTAACTATTTGACTCATCCTAAAAGAAGAAACTAATAGATACACTACAAACATTATTATTTGAGCTAGCAACATAAATGGGACAATTTATCTAATCGAAATTCTAATACAACATATGCACCTAATTTAAGTTTAACATGCTATTCATTTTTTAAGCAGTGCTCTTATACTTGCATGTAATTCATGTAATAATCAATACATATACTGAATTTAAGTTTTACTATTAAATGCTTAGTTATTTTAAGGATTAAGCTAAGTTGAAATAGATATGGCATATGGTTCATACTTATTGAAGTTAGTAAATTTACATGTAGCACCTTTGAATGATGATTTGGTCAATACATTGTGTACAATCATCTATAAGATCAGTTTGCTATCTACATCAAAAATTAATGATAAAAAAATATGGTACATTCCATATTATTATATTTATGTTTTGCTTATTTAGCTTTCCTTTTTCCTTTCTTTCTCGAACTTAGTTCTAAAATGGAAACTTATTATGGGTCCTATTCATTTTACTTCTTACATTATGGATCGTAATTGACTCAGTAACCTTTATAAAAATCTTTTTAGCTCATCATCATTTTCATATAGATAGACAGGTAAAATAATTAATTGTTTTTAGTGTTACTGTAGTATTAATTATGTAATTTCTAATTCATATTTATTTTTATACCATGTAAATGATGTGAGTACTACAATCAGTTTGTTGATGATCCCATTCATACTTTAGCTGCATATCAATGAGGGTAGAGCTTATTGAGATGTTGTTAATCTTAATAACATTAATCGTAATGGAGTAAATAGACATGAGGAGGAGAAATATTTAGATGATGAAGAGGACAATTAGATTGATAACCATGATGAGGGTCAGGAGGAGGAATGTTCTGGTAATGATAATGATTATAATAACAAGAGTAGGTTTGAGAGTGAGAACGAGAACAATGATGAGAAGGAAAATGAGAACGGGAATAAAAATGGTAACAAACGGTCAAGAAAGAAACATAGAGGTCCTTATTAAGGTAAGGTGCTAGAGGATATAACTAGAAGGATTAATAAGGGATCGGAATTACACCTTCTGTTAGGTGCTAATCATCTTATTGGGCCAAATGTAAGATTGCTTTTTGAAGAGTTTATAGCCATGCATCGTTGGAAGTTACCCTTGTGTGTGGAGAATAGTAATAGCAAGGCATAGATTGCACTATTATTAGATTTTCGAGAGTTTATCATAGCGTTTGTGGCTATAAGAAATTTCTACCTCAAATGGTCTTTTTTTGTAAAAAAGAAAATAAAAAGTAAAGAAATTAATGGAGTTGAATTGTATTTTGTATGGCAATTAAATTTGTATAAAAAATTAAAATATAATTAGTACCTTAGTTTATACTTTTATATATTTGATATTGGTATCTCATCAAGAATACATATGGATTAGTTATTTCGTGTTATGTCTATAGCAAGCTTTATCTCATCAATTGCTAATTTCCTTGATTAAGAGACATGGGATAATTTAAACCATTCTTTTTTAATTGAAGGAGAAATTTGAGGCTAATCGGAATGATCTACGATAGAGGGATATACTACATTCTATGGTAAGTAGATCTTATAGTGAGTTATGCTGCAATCTTTGTATCTACTATGAGTTATGAAAAGGGGAAGCGGGCACGTTAGGTTTTTCCAAAAGGACTAGAGCTTAGACTGTATGACTTCTTTAATCCTAAGCCTTGTCAAGTAATATTTTTCATATCTATTGATATTTACAATACCATAGAATTTATGACTTCATTATGTGTTATATTTGTTTTATTAAATAGATGTGCTATAACATGACTTAATAAAGTTTTCATTTTTTTTTTTCACCTTTCTTTTAGAAAAGAAGTGTCATCAATAAGAAGAATCACAAAGCTTTTCAATACAATCATTTCATCTAACTTAAGTCTTATGTTAGCATACAACATGAAAAGGTATTTAAATACTTATTTGAAATTTATATAGAATTTATTTAAAATTAATAATAAAATCTTCTTTTAGGAAATAAGAAAGATAGAGGCGTTTCAACTTGCTCATGAGAAAAATAGAAGGTGGATTAATGAGAGAGCACAATAGAAATAGGTAAGTATAGTATCAAATAAATTATTTTTAGAGTCTTACTTTTTCTTTTTCTTTTTTTTTCTTTTTTAGGTTGGATGATAGCAAAGGAAGGAGCTTCTTGGATGTGAAATCAGCACTTGACGTTTGCATGATCACGATGGTGTCTTATTACTTATCCTAGATGCTACTCTTTCTTTTGCTTTTCTAGGCTAATACTCTAATACTACTTAAGAAATACTTTGACCTGCTAATAATTAATTTATGTTGAAATTTGCTACAATATATGTAATTAACTTTTTTTATTTCCTCCCATGTGCAATACTTTTAAAAAATGATTTATTTCCATTACAATGTTGGTAACAATTTGACATATAGGCACAATCATAAATTATTGTGTTGTGTGAGTGGTGTTGCTATGTTGTGTATGTGTTTATGTTGTGTGTAGTGTTGTATTATGTGGTGTAATGTTGTATTATATTGTGAATGTAGTGAGTAAGGGAGTGTGTTGTGTTGTAGTGAGATATTAGGTGTTGTGTAGTGATCTTATGATGGGATTCCTAGGTAGCAAAGAATTTTGTAATGAAGAATACAACAAATATTATTTTAAGATTGTAATTTTGACTTGCTTGTTGATAAATATCTACAAATATATTTGTAAAGATATAAAGAACTTTGTGATGTAAATAATAGAGCAATGTTGATAGTTATTTTACATACTTGTATCTTTTTTTTAATGTAGAAAAATATGGTGAAAAAACAAAGTTGCTCTTTGCAAATTGTGGAGTTAGATGTTTCTATTCTACCAATGGAGATAGAGATCATAACTGAAGTATTAGTACAAAATCTGGCTATAGTTGGGGTTTAGGATATGGTGGACGAAAGCCATCACTAATACATACACCTCATTATTGAGCAACCTTTCTTTTTGGACCAACTGTACCACTTGAAGAATTCCAAAAGTTGCAAAAGGAGTTTAACCAAGTAAAGGACTTTCTTGCACAACTAATACAACAATAAGGAGGGCTTCCACCAGCACCAGCATCTTCATCACATATAACACCTCTACAAGCACGAGTTTCTTCAATACAAGCATCTACCCCATTGTAAGGAACTACACGACTTGGTAATTCAGTTGAGCTTATAAAACAATCTTTTTAACCCCTTGTGCAACTTGAATCAACATCTTCGCTCTAAGGAGCTAAGGGACTTAGTAGGTCATTTAGGTCCACAATTCAATTTCATCTAAATTGGGCAAGATGTTAAATTAAGAATCTGTTTTCATGCAATTTAGAATGAGAAATGTTGCTACTCTAATGTTTAAATAATGATGTATAGTTGATATGACTTAAGTAGTATGACATCCTTAAGGCTCCGTCCAAAATTTGAACTAAGTCAAATGAATTTCACATAACAACATCCATGAGTAAATGTAAAACAGTTTTTGATCTTTTAAAACAAGGGGATATGCTCTATTGTATTATATATTTGTTGATATAAATCAACTTAGAAGTAACATTTGCGTTTGAGTCTAGGTTAGATAAAAGATCAAAAATGGTAAGTTTCCACAGCTTAATGTAAGCATGTAAAAGTTAGATGTATGATTAAGTGCTCTTGCAAGGAAATTTGAATTTGATCTAGAATTTATAAATATTATGGATTGAAAATTGATATATCAACATGCTAATGACTTATTTCCTTTTAATTTTGAAGTTAAAAGGCAATTTTCTTCTTGTGCAAGATGCATCGCCACCACCACAATTGAGATCTCGAAGACATAGTAAGTTATCTAGACTTGCACCTATATTGCAGTGCACTCAATAGGAGCAACCAGCACAACATACGTAGCAGCAACAACTCGCATTATAATACATACATTAGCAACCTCCCTACAAAACTAGCAAGAAGCAATTGAGGCATTTGGTTACAAATTAGATGATATTAGATTTATGTTACTGTTTTTATCTTTTCATTTTTTGTTATCTTTAATGATAGCATTGGACTATAATTCTTAGGGTGGGGAGACGTTTGTTAGTAGGGAAAATATCACCAACAAAAGTAACTCATCCAAGTAAATCTTTGATGACAGCATCGAACTGTTTTTTTAGAGTGAGAAAATGTTTGTTAATATGAAAAATATCACTCAAAACACATCGGATTAAAGTGAATTTTAAATGATCTTTTGGTGATATGCAATATATGTTGCAATCTGGCTTAGTTTTTAATTTTACTTTCGTGACTTTTTTATTTATTTATCTTTGTGAATTTGACTTGCATATAATACTAAATTCATCTTTAATTTTAATGGTCATGATTTAATTTTTAGTAAATTTATATGTATAAATTTTATAAAATGAAACAAGATTCATAATTCTTTATCATTGTAGTAATCATATATTATTGTAATATTGAAAAGAAAATAAAATAATAATTGCATATGTTGTCGGATTAGGATTAGGATTGATTGGAGAAACATCGATACTTGTAGATGATAAAAAGTAAATCCAAAAGTTTATTATCAGTCGTTCTAAGTTAAGAAAATTTTCTTCAATCTAATGTTTATTAAAAATGCTTGAGCCGATAAGATTTGTCGAGAATAGTTCTTTTAGTATAAGTGCTTTACCGACAAAATTTTTAATTTAATCCGAGAAATTCTTTCGTAGGATAAGAGGAAAATCGTTGTAGTGAAAGCTGCTATGGCTAGATGTTGCAACCTTATGAGTCACAAATTATGACAGTATTGATAGTTTAAATTAATGCCCTTAATTTGTGTCATTGAAATGACACAATATACACCACAATGAGAGAGAGAGAGAGAGAGAGAGAGTAAAGGATATGCATAGAATCATAGATAGAGAGTAGAGACAGAGTAGAATTAGATAGGCTAACAGCATGTGACATGTGAAAATTAAAATTGAACGTTCTGAAAATATGAACTCTAAAATGCTAAATTCTGAGGTTTGAATTACTGAATCAATGAGATGAAAATCGACAAAAATATTTGAACATTACAAATGGCCCATAACATGTACAAATATATGAACAAATAGTCACATGCAACGTGACCTAAAAATTAACAAAACCCCAACTAAATAATTGAACATTAGAAATGACCCAAAAAATGTTTGATGAGATCATGTACCAAAACTTTTTTTTTTTTTTTGTCATATATGTTTCTTATATAATGTACATGAAATTTATGTAAAATGTGAATTTCTGTTAAAGATAATTGTAACTAATTTGATCATTTTTTTATTATTTGTATTTCTTATATAACGTATGTGAAATTATATAAATGTAAATTTCTATTAAACGTTTTTTGTAAATTTTTGTTAAACATAACATATACATGACACTTGTAAAAATTTAAAATTTTGAGACACTTTTATTCGAGATGAACCCCCCGGAAGAAGAAAATATTATTAGACACGTTACTCATATGGCTAAGGGAATGAAAAGAGGACAAAAAGAGATAGAGAGAAAATGACAAATCAATCGTCAATGAGAGAGAGAAAGAGGGAAAGAGAGATATATACAGATCAATTATTAAACATGTCACGTAGTGACTAAGGGAAAGAAAAGAAGAAAGAAAGGGAAAGCGGAAAATAACAAATCAATTATCAATGAGAGAGAAAGAGATAGAAATATTGCAAGGAAAAAATAAAAATAACTAAAGAAAGGCAACCTCTTAATCAACTACATGAAATGGAAGCACCTTCTAGAGTACCATTTGACAAAATTATTTTCCAAATTAGAAAAAAATTAATCAGCTATTTTCAAAGTCAGGATTTTTACTTTTGATGACTCCGTGCATTTTCTTCTTTTTCTAATTGAAGGAAAATCTAATTTCATAACTTGTGTATTGGTTTAGATAATATTATTAGGTGTTTATTTTTGTGTGAATTTTTGTTTAAGATATTTGTATCAAATTTGTATTTGTTGAACAACGTACATACTTTGCATATTATATATTTTCATCTATATTTAATATGAAATGTGAAATGTAACATGTTGTATAAATGCACATTGTCAATTTGATATACATAATACATGTCTAAAAATATTGCAAGGAAAAAATAAAAATAAAAAAATATTTTGGCAAAGAAATGGAATAAAAAAGAATTATAGATGATTCATGAACTAATTACGGTTCAACGTAAAGTTGAACCACAACCAAACGATTCTAAGCTAGGCTTGAATCTAGGACTTCTTACTCTCACTATATAGAAGTTAGAGCATGGCATGGGTTGGACTCGTCCCGACCCCCAAAATTAGAACTTGCAAGTCACGATTCTTAAAATGTGAAACCATAACTAACCTGTAGTAGTTGGTTCACAAGGTAAGTCTATGGAACCACTAGTTTAAGGGGTGGTTTCGGTTAGTTCACAAGGTAAGTCTATAGAACCACCAGTTTAAGGGGTGGTTTCGGGACTCGTGAGTAGCAAATTTTTAATTTTTTATCATTTACTTGTTATTTTTTCCAAAAATAAATAACAACAATATTTTTTGAAAAAATAAATATACTTTCAAAGATGTTTACATTGGAATTTTTTCCAAAAAAAAGAAAACACTCATCAATGAAGACTTATTTCATTGATAGAGGTTACAAATTATAAAGTATATAGACATTTTATAAAAATAAAATTACATGTTACAAATTAGAAAATTTTAAAAGTGCATAACATATTAAATAAGGCAGTTGTACTACCTTTACAAAATTGTTGAAAAAACATAATTATTAGGGAAAAAATTTTAAATGTTAAAGTCCTTAAGTATTTATATATTCGCTAGCCGAAATCAAACTATTGTAACTCAATAATTTATTTTTAAAGAACTTTGGTGCTACATCCCAGCATCGCCCATGATGTTTTATCATACAAGAGTAAATGTTTATATTCAACATAAATAATAAATATAATAAAAGAGTACTATAACAGAGTTTGACTTTATATTTGCTTAGATAAAAGTGTACAAATTCAAACTTAACTAAACTTAAAATACAATATTTTTTTTCTCTATCATTACATATGTACAAATACTTCTTAGGATTATGATCATGATCAAAATACAACAGAACTTCTTTCAAAAGTAGCTGACTCCATCATATGTACTCTTAAAGGTCTTCTCCCTACTTGATAGTGATGTCTACTCAGATTTCTTCTTGACCGAAGGATACCTATGTATCCCTTCAACTTTACGAGCCAAGTGACAGTTGATAAAACACAATACAACACCAAGCATACTACTAGCAGGCATATAACATATATTATAACTCAAATATATATATATTCTCAAAACAAATTAAACCAAGTTGCATCATGTTAATACCAATGATACGTGCCATGTTTATGCATGTAACATGCACCGGTATCAGTATCCTAGATTCACTTAATCGACATCATCGAGCATCTGAATGTAAAGTCCAAGAACTTAGATGGTAACAAAAAGCTTCTTGGGAGTAAGACTCCCAACCCTAGTTTTATTAATTAGGTCACAAAGAGTGGTCAAATTGCTCCAACAAATGTGATTCTATATACTTCAAAAAGCCCAACTTTTAAAACTAGGTTCCTTATTCATAAAACCATAGTTTTACAAAACTTGACTTACAGGTTATTTTTATGCTATGCCATAAATGCAATAAACAGTATATCAATTACCAAATCATGCACAAACCTTATGTTCCATACCAAGTATAATTTAGTTAACTTAGCCTAGATTTAACATTCCTACCGATATAATCTAAAACTATACTTAGGATTCGCTTAAGTGAACACTCAAAAGGTAGAATCAACTCTTGCATTCCCAAGTCAGAACATATCCTAATCAACTTTTGCTCAAGAAACAACCAAGATTTCACCACCAAAGAACCAAACATTCATGGTAACCAACAAAAATCTCAAAACCAAGTTCAATTAGCCAAGCAAACAACAAATCAATCATAACTAGTAGTACGTTAGGTAGACATATGTCTACTCTCAAACCCAAAGAATTCCACTTACCAAGGTTTAACGGCAACATGATCTTATGTCTCAACACATGGACTATCGTAATCTACATCACCTAATAGATTATAAGCACAATATTAAGGTAATCTCATATCTCACATTTACCTATATTAACTATTGATCATATACTCCATTGATAGTACATTGTATTTCTTTGAATGGACATAATCACTCTATTTCCTACTATATTTCAATGATCTTAATATTGTCAGGACTTTTATTTCAAATATTATTTAAGTATGATGAAATAATATTTCATCCAAATTTTAGAAATTCGAGAATAGTCCCTATTTATGTTATCATTCTCCTTATAAATTATTGCAGTTACGTAATTAGTTCGTATTTAATTGGATTGTATTTGATAAGCTATCAATTAATTGATCAATGCAAAACTTTTAAAATTTTTCGTTAACGAAAACATTACCAAATTTAGTTACTAAATTATCAATAAGCATTATATAGCTAAATAATAGTTAATTATGTACAATTAACCTATGAACCCAAATAACTCCTACTAGAATTTACTATAAGTGCACAGTACCTTATAATTTTAGTTTTATCTCTGAGTCTTCCATCTATTATTATGGTCCGTATGAATTAGAAGACAAACCTTATGCGCATTAGTTTATCAATTATTCATTCATATGTTACATGATGCTTTAGTGTATGATTATCATAATGCACCATGAGCTATGTATATCAAGGATAATGATCTCCCTTTCCTTCTAATAAATTCAATTAAGTTCCTATAACTCATTTACTCATATGTACATAATATAATTAACTTCCTGACATTTATTTCATAATAATTAATATAATACATGCACACGTAGGTTAGTTACCAATTACATTTATTAGGGAATTATTCTTAACCAGAAAAAGAATACAGTAATTAGATGGAAACTAAAACTTACTTTGAGTTTTTCAGAACTGAAAACTTATTTGGAAATTTTCTCCAATATAAGAGAGAAAATATTTATTTCCTTCCATTCAATCTGTATTCAATGAATTTGTAGTATATTTTTTAGTTTGTTGGTCCAACACATCATAGTTACTGTTTTTTGCTCTTTTTCTTTTTTTTTTTTAGTCGATTCACTTACTTTTTGATATTAAATTTATTACAATATAATGCTTTATTACGTGTCGCCAAGTGAAGTGACCAAGAAAATGAGTCATAATGGAGGATGATACACAAAACATCCAAGTGGACAATTTCTTCAAACGGTCCGCATAAATTTAGCCAACAATTGCCTTAACAATTATATGTATATCTATATATTTTAAAGCTTTCATTCCTCGGTTACTGTTATGTCAATTATGCTAAAGTAGAAATTAAAGTTTGATTATATTTGAGCTATATTTTATACGACATTAAACTCAATCCTTAACATTATATACATATATATATTATATATTAATTCTCCCTTTCTAAGAACATATTCTGGGTATCTCTAATAACTTCCACAATAGTTATATACACAAGCTATTTACCCCTATTCTTTACATTTTGATATGTAATATCCTTATGTGAACAGAGTATGATGGCGGAAATATATTGAATTGCGGTTACATTAGGTAACTTTTTTCTAGTATTCAAGTGCAAACTTATGTCGGTTCAATCTTTGTAAAAGTTCCGCAATATACTTTAATATTAGTAGAACATTGTACTACACATACAATTTTAATTCTTTACATTAAGAGAAGTTAAAGTTTAACTCAATAAACTTTGCTTTATAAATGCTATTAGTTACGTTTTAACTCTTTCTTTTCTTTTTTGAAATTCGGTTTCACATAAGTGTTACTTTTGGCATTTGGAATCTCGTTGCAATTTATTATTATTATGACTTTTATTATTATTATTATTATTATTATTATTTAAATATATTTTTTTTTACTGCCTCTTAATTCCAAGACAAAGGCCCTAAATGCCCTTTTGTTAATCCATATATATATATATATATATATATATTACCTAATGAATTGTATGTAGCATGAGATATCTAAAATATCCAAGTTGACTTCATTCTACTTCAATTAGATTCCAAATATTACTAGCTTAAATAGTCAGCTACTACATGTAGTGTGTTTATCAATTTAATTTGTAAAAAATCAAGTTTATGTGATTATCTAAATTATTTGTATTAAGAAAAAATCCTAAAAAGTGATCTAAGTTTTGCTTGCTTAGTTTGTTAAAAAACTAAAGGCAATATCCTAATTTTGAAAACAACTAGTTTAGTTTTTTTTTTAATTATATGAAAATATCTTTTCTAGGAGTAAAAAATTTTTAAATTAAAGTTAAAGTAATTAATCACTTTTACCTCATTAGTGCTTGAGTGTAGATCTTGCTACGCTTTCGCCTGATACATTAGAATCATTGAAACATTCATCATCTTTGCTGGATGTCTCATATAGTTCCTACTCTTGCCTTTCTACTTTTGCCCTATGCATGTGAGTGTTTAATGGTTATTAGCTTACCGTCGATTACAATGCTCTCTAATCGTCTAAAATTATTCCAATCGTATTGAAAGCTTGTTCAACAGCAATAATTCATGTTTGAGCCACAAGGATTTGTCGCACTATTGGAGAAATGATTAGAAATGTTTTTGCATGCCTCTTCCACCAATCAAGGATATCAAAGTCTCAAATATGAACATTGTCACCAAACTCAAAAGTTGTGTTAAGGTAGTGGTCAAATTTCGTCAAAGGCCGGCTAAAACCTCTTTATCTTTTAACCTCTATGGTAGTAGATTATTCGTAATAGGTAAATCATCAATGCTATCCATCTAGAAGGTAGTAAGGTGATGGACTCATCAAAACTTGACCACTATAATCATATAAAAAATATTGGAATAACTCGTGCAATACCTAATTCATCCGTCAAAAGATACCATCTACAAAAACTGTGTAGCAATCTTATGTTTGAGAGAACTTATCGATATGTTCATAGTAACAATTAAGATAGTTAGATGGACCATCAATTTAGTGTGAAGGTCCAATATAGTAGGAAGGAGATAAATGTAGGAAACGTCTCTATAATAAGCCAACCATTTAATACACGTCGTTAATAAGTTCCTGTAGGATTGGATCATAATGCACATCTACCTGAGTAACTCATACACTTACAACTTCCATAACAAATAAATGGGACCAATACACCTACGAGAATATCTTAGTGCAATTATAGAAAAAATTTAATATCACAAGTAACCTAGTACAAACATTCCAATCATTTGGATGCAAGGGAACTTCTTAGATATGTTGTACAACAAATCGGCATATATCATCTTTGAAAGGGATAATTATCTAGATAAGCTCATAAGTTAGTTCCACCCATTTTATGCATCTCTTTTTAATTTTTTAGGGCGTTTTCCTTGCCTTTAACAAAACTTTATCTACTTCTTATGAACCATTGATCCATCTAAAACTTAGATCAATTACCTATTTAATGGGTACATTTTGAAATTCAAACATGCCATGTCATCATTGACACATAGGTTCAGTATGCAACACGCATAGTGAATGTGGAAGAATATGCCTCCAAGTGTGGGCTAGCAAAGTCTTTGTAAGTTAGGTATTGATACGTTGTTGGCTACAGCATTGTCAAATCCAATAAAAAAATATTTTTCTACTTAACTCATATTCTTTAGGAATAATGTGTAGAATGGCATAAATATTTTGTACCATGTGGCGTTCATTCAATTTTTTTAATGCAATCAACTTTTTATGTAGCTACCACTTTTCATCACCCAATGACAAGTAACTCCCGTGTATGCATTCTAATTCCATCTATCCATCCTATATCTGCACAAATGGAAACTTACATGTCAAGCACGTTTAACATAACGCTGAGTTGTTGCTTGCCATTATGGTAAAGATGGATATTTATTATATGCAGTGTTTGTAAAGAAAAACAACTAAGCTTTGGGATTTAAACATTTTTGTTTATAGTACATAAAAAATATATTACTACCTACCTCAAAGAAAAGATGCATGCCGACTAATATTTTGCACAAACCTTCCTTTTGCTGATTTTTTAGAGAAATGGAACAATACAGACCTTTGTGAGGCAACTGGCCTTGCTATTCGTTGTTATGTGTTGTCTATTCCATACTTCGTCAGGTGTTTCCTCTACATGTGCTTTCTTAACATTCCATATCTATCAATAGATTCCTATGCATAGCTTTTGCTACAATAGTTGCAAAATGCACATATGTTTTCATCTTCACCTACAATTTTACGAAAATGTTCAATAAATATATTCAATTTCATTGGCCTTGATGACTTACTGCTGGGTTCACCACTGCTCTCCAAATTGCCTTTCATTTCTCCCTCTAATTGCTCCTCCCCGTATGCTACCTCTTCTTCCACATCCAAGTTATACGTGGGTTTGGTCAAACCCCATTGAAGGATTTAGCATTACATCAGTTGCTCGATCTTGTATAAAGTCATGAAAATCGTACTCTTACTCCATGTTCTCCATGGAAATAATAGTTGATACAGTTGCCTTACCTTTGCAAGCACTAGACCTTTATTAGAAACGCTGTGGAAAAAACTTGCCATATTAAATACACAGTTTCTTAAGAAAAAAAATTATATGATATTACATATGATAAATTAATACAAGCTAGAGATATGAAAGCAAATAAATGTAGGACACTATTATATTGAAAGAATGTTGAACGTGTTAATAGAAGAGATTAGCGAATTGGAAGAAAAATATCAATGTATTATAGCATGTAGATAGCAAAGTGAAGAAAAATGTTATGCATTTGATAAATGCAACTCTCCAATTTATAGTGACATATAATTGTCACTATAAAAAAGAACCATAATTAGAGTGTGAATGTTCTTCTGAAATTTTCTTCTTTCTTAATATTCATTACTTCTAATTTTTTTTAATGTTCACATGTCTTCCTTCAATTACTAACATTCATTTCTTTTTCTTTTTCAATCATAGCTTTTTCATTTGCTTTGATTCTCTAATTCAAATTTGAAAAGGCTTCTTCATTTATTGCTATTAATTTCTTTTGGTCATCCTAGTCTTCATTTTTCTATCTTCTACTGTCTTATGTCTTTCAATAATTCACTCATCAACTTTTTACATCTCTCTCTTTCTACTGCACCCGCCCCCACCCACACCCCTTAGCCCCCCTTTACATTGTTACTGGGAGA
>JAMXBB010000004.1:17494763-17546339 GCA_024138015.1 Lumnitzera littorea
TTTTTTTTTTTTGTTTTCTCTTGCTTTTTCCTTTCAATTACGTCTGCTCCTTTACCCCCTCAATTGTGTTGTTTTTTTTTTTTTTAAGAACAAACCAAACTCCATCAAAAAGTCCTCTTACTTTGCCTCTTTTATTCCCTTTCTCTCTAAATTTTTCTTTCCTCAACAATTATATGAAGAGGGAGATCAAGCATTTAAAGTATCTATAAATCAAGATACCAAGGAAGTAGTTAAGTAGCCCCTTTAGTATATTTACTTTATTAAATTAAATGTACTTTATATATCATGTATTTTGTAGAAATATATATTTAGGGATTTTGTAAATATAATTAATTTTGTAATTCTTTTCTTGTGTCGAGGATTCCTGATACATGTATTGAAGTTTATAAAAAGTTGGTATTATACTATGTCTATGAGTTCACATATGTATAACTATTTAGATATAACTATGTGTATATATATATTATACTTGATTATACAATATTTAGTATAAAGGATTGGGTATATGTGTATGTGTATATATATATATATATATATATATGTATGTACAAAGTACAAAAATATTAGTATAATATATATATATATATATATATGGATATCGTCTATGTATGTATATTCATATAGAACACATAGTATATTTAGGGTATATTATTTAATTACATAAATATATATGTATAAATAAGTTGAGGAAAAATAATTACATAAGTATATGTATAGATATAAAATACGTATGTTAAGAGTATATATACAAGTATACGGGTATACTTAATTAGTATATGTATAATACATCATAATAATAAATTAATAAATAAAGTAAGGCAGCATATATATAAGCATATGTGCCAAGAGTTTAAGAGAATTTGAAAATAATTAATTTGTAAAATTTAATAAAATATAATAATAAATATAATTATACACATATTACGTAAAAATAGAAAATAAGAAAAAGATTGAACATATATAAATTTTAGAAATGACATGTGGCACGTATCCATGCTACCATGTCAATATATAAGTAATTTTAATTAAAATCATAATTAAAAATAATAATAAAATAATTAATTGATTAGAAAATAATTAAAATAGTAAAAATGAATTAAATAAGTATTAACCTTTAAAAATAGCAAAATAAGTAAATTGTGATCAAATAAACTAAGAAAATTACAAAATATAAAGTTTAGATATTTATTAAATCATAAATATGTAAAGAAAAGCTTAAAATAATCGTTTATATTTATTTAAGTCAAAATAATAAAATCCATAATATTTTTACACCATAGTGGAAAATACGAGTTATAACATCCAAAACGGACCCTTATTATGCAAAAGTATATTCGAAAACGATAAAAACGAACTATAAGTTAATAAAAATTGGAGTTATGCTGAAAAAATTATATAAGATTGGAAATTTAAGATAAACCGAGAAAAAGATTTAAATTAAACTATATTTATATCATACTTAGGTTATAGTGGGAAACTAAGTAAATAGTAATAGATATTTAGTTAACTAGAAAACTTAGTTTTTCAAAATACTCATAAGCTTTATTATCTTCTAGGTACTCGATTATCGAGATCTGGAAATCTCAAAGGATTAGAGAGTGAACATTATCCCAGGTGAGAGAGTTCTTATGATCTGCTATTACTTATATGCTACTTGTTGATATTGATTGTTTAATTGAATGACTAATTGCTTTATGTGCTATCATCCATGTGATCACTTTTTTAAATTGGTAAATACAACTATTCAAATAAAACAACTGATTTTATCTACCGCACATCTATGAACCAATTGGTATATTGATGGAGAGTACTAGCTTTGCAAATTTTTGAGAAAAGTATTTTTGAAAATGGTTTTTCCAATCTTAAATATATTTTATATGGTTTCTATAAAAGCTTGTAGTACTTATGAATAATATTTTTATCGTCAAGGTAAAACTAGCATAGTATCTCCAATTAATTATAAGAGAACTCGCATATTTGTGCTTGAAGGGTCTTAGATATATTTTGATGACGAAAGGACTCGCTTTGTGTACTCAAGGGAATTAAATATGTTTAGTGGATGGCCCTAGTTAAGATCTGCCTATATTGATGGCTGTTTCTCGACTAAGATAATAGTCGAGTGTCATCTGGAGGGTGGTACCCCCAAACAGCTTCATGCATTTAAGGTCAGGTGCACCATGCGAGCAAGTATAGAGGATAATCAACGTATAGGTGATGTAAATCTACACCTTCCATAGTTTCAGACTCCTATGAATGTGTTGCTTGCATTTATTGCGTATGCATTCATTTCACTTATAGATAGATTGCATAAGTGCTAATAATGTTTAATAACTTACTTGAAAAGTAGTAGTAGTGAAGAACAAACTCACTAAACCATTGTTTAATCATTCTCTTATAGTTTCTTTTGCAAATTCCTTTAAGCAAGGATCAGGGAAAATCTTAAGAGCAAAGTATAAATCGAAAATAGGTTTGATAATGTAGAGTTGATTGAAATGTGTATAGTTAGTATAGAAACGATTGATGTAAAAAATATTTATATGATAAGATTATGTATAATATAGTATTTCTCATAAATTATTAAGTTGTTTTACTTTATCTTAGCATCTGGTAGAAGATACCAATTTTCTGCGGTTCTAATGAATTGTAAAATATCGGATATTCATAATTATTTATATTTTATAGTAAGTTAATCAAATTAAAAATCGAAAACTTTGGTAACTAATCGTTTAAAGTCTTACAATATCTGACTTGTAAGGTAATTTTCGTATTATGAGTACATACGTGATATAAAAATTTTAAGCCATTCTACTAATCTTCCCTTAAGGTCATGACAATATATTTCATCTATTTTTATTTAAAAGATAAACTACTTCATCTATATCTGATTTGTTTCTTTTTGAAACCTAATGTTTAGATGTAATGTCTGATCTATTTCTATTTTAAAACTAGGTTTAGATAAACTATCTTGTTCAACTTAATAATAATAATAATAATAATAATATATTCAACTTATAGAGTCAACTTTTCTTTTATCAAATTAAAATTACACTTTCTAATGCTTTTTTCTTTTTTAGTGTGTTATAAATAACTTTATTTGTTTTCCTATATTCGTAATTTTTTTCCAATAATATTTATATTTTAGTTTTTTCGATCTCTATGTAATCAAACTTTTTGATAGTTTTACATTTAATATATCATATATTTGATGTTTTATTCTTACATATACATCGTGGGTATGTATTCGCTAGTTATTAGTGATTGTTGTTATTAGCAGATTATTGAAATGTCAATAATATCATAAGGAGTTAATAATGTTGTTCTTGTTATTGTAATTGATATAAATAAATAATTAACTTTATAAAATTCATAAAAAGTAAATCAACATAATAACACTATTATTATGATACAACTCGAAGAATAGTTAAGTTCATAAGGAAATCACTAAATCGATAAACAATCTTAATTTTCCCTACAACACTTTGTTTCAATGTGACTTCTATTATCGACTTCTCAATGCTACCAAATCATTGGAATAGCATATGTACAACACCTATCCAAAAATCTACAATGATACTTTAACTATTACTACTCTTAACTACATCGTAATCAATAGAGCCTTCTGTTACAATGATTTCCTCTTGAGGAGACCTACTAATAATGTACAAATCTGTAGCATCATTAATTATAATATAATTATGCAAAGCAATAATAGCAACTACAATCTTTATTTGCTTAGACATCTTATAATCAGGCATGTTGTGAAATATTTGGAAGCTACTTTTAAAAATTCTAAATGTGTGCTCAATAACATTTCTAAGTGATGAGTGCACATAAACAAAGAACTCTAAGTTCATACTTAACAATCATTTTGAAACTCAGGACCATGATATATTATATTTCTCCTTTATGGGGAGTTAATACCCTATTCTATTTGGAAACCCTAATCCTACCAAGTACAATACAAAGATTGAAATTAATGTGGTAGATAATTTGCAATCCTTTGAAAAGAAGAATTATATATTGCTTATTTACACCCTAGGGTAGTAAAGGAAAAATGAAAGATATATTGCTTAACACGTGTTTGAAGATATTCGCATCATGACTTTGCATCATTGTCCATTAACACCTCATCATAGAGCATTTTCCTTGCTTAACCTTGTGTTTCAAATTCATTTCACTATCCCATTTTTAATTTAGCATTCATTTTGTCAAGTAAACTTCTATTACATTCTAATTGGCCTTTGTGTTTTTTTTTTTTAACTATAGCCTTCTCATGTTACTTTACAGTTAATGCTCCTTATATCTTAGAGGCTTAGATAAAATTATGAGTTTGGTTACATAAAAAAAGTGAAAGAAGAAAGGTATTGTAGAACCAAAGATGGCTTTCAAATTTGAAGGAAAACTAGTTGTTTTGAATGAAAAAATGTTTTTTAATGTAAAAAACAAAATGAAAAAATCACTACAAACATAAAACCAGACAAAGAAACAAAAAATCTACTCACAATATAGTATTGTAATGAAATCCTAAATCCTTAAAAGCACGTGAGTTTCTATAGGTTTTGTTCATGAGATATTCATTTGAGATATTTTCATCATTGAAGAGATTAAGATATGGATTTATATATCCTAAAAAAATATATATTAAAATAGTGGATAAGTTGGTTGTTGGCAAAATCAATGTCATTTGTCACTTAAAAGGGGATGATTCCTTAAGCTTTATAAAATGTGATGTAATGCCCCAAAAGGAGGCCTGGTAATTTTGCTTAAAATCTTTATATCACATGTACACCCATAATATAAAGACTGTCTTATAAGTCAAAGGTCGCAAGACTCTAACTAGTAAGTTTCTAAGAGTGCTTATTCAATTTACATACATCTACTTAACTATATATATATCTACAAGTGATTCAATAATCCACAATCACTAGAACTGTAGAGAGTTGGAATCACCTACCAAACAATAAGAAAGAGAATCTATATCTCGACAGTCTTAATGCCACTAAATACCTTAAAAGTTTAATTCAACTATTCCACTTGCTTTCCTAAACTTATATTTTACTTTCTTAGCTCAATGAAGTACTTTATACTCGAATCCTAGCCTATCCCTAGCTTTGTAAGACCTGCAAAAGAAACTATTAGGAGGTAAGCTATATCCAACTTAGTGAGTAACCTTCCTATCTTGCCACCATATAATAACAAATAAGTTGTTTATCAAACATATAAATGCATGTATAAGCATATACAATGCAAACAGTATATATAGTCAGCTAGTAACTATATACAGTATGGTTTTAAAGCCTACCATTGCCTAAGTTAGGAAGTATTTAGGCATGTTAGGACCTAGGTATCTATATCTAATATGAAATCTCTTAACAATATAATCACCCTTAACAATAGACACAACTCGGCCTCAAGCAGAAGGTGGCATTTCCCGAAGTCGAGTAGTTCTCAAAGGTTAAGGTAAGAACATGTCGTATAAAATACGTCGTACAATAAATAATCACAATACATAATATCAATATGAATCCATCCAAGCATGATCTCCCGCTTTACTGCGTGGTGCTAATGCCCTTTAAATCATGTTATAAGATGTAATGTATGTCCAGTTTAATTAAAGGCCAAATATTTATTAATTTCGGATTCTTGGGGTAGTCAAGCAAGTATATACCAGACACTCTAATGCCCTACGTTCTACTGTAGCAAACAAGGGTATTTGAAATATCTTAAAATATTTTGCAAGTATAGTTTAACCAGAACAAGCACACACAAGTTCCCATATACCCTAACATGCATCAAGTTCAATTATCATAAATAATTAGACAGTGTACTGAATACAAGCATAAAACAAAGGAAAATAGGAAGTGGTATACTCACTCAGCCTTGAAGTCAAGTATTCCCAGTAGTCCTCGGTAATCTCAAACTTAGTATCCTAAATCACCTAACTAAGGGAACTAAAGTAAATAAGACTTATCTTAAGCATAATCTATTCACAAGCTTTGCTATAGTTTCCCTATTTCTACTTGTTTTGTATCTTGGTTATAACTTTCTCATTTTAAGTCGAAATTTCGCATTCTAATAGTCTATTTTCATCATTTTTGAGTATTCTTTCATTCAATGAAGTCCCTTTAAGGTATTTGGACATATAAGAATTCAGTTTAGCTAAATAACTTTGTTTATCAATGGTGCTAGTTTGACTACTTTAAGATTTAGGCCTAGTTTTGGGCTTTAGGATTAATTTTGAGTGTTGGGCCTTATACTTGACCTTTTGAGCCATTATTTAGGTATTTTAAGTTTAAGTTTTTGATTTAATTCCATAACCTTTAATTTGGGCCTTAATGTTACTCTTATGAGCCCAAATAGACCCTTTTTACTAATTTATGGCCTTAACTTACTAAGGGACCAATAAGGGATGGCTTTAATGGGCATTTAGACTTAACAAGCCTTTTATATTTTATTATATGAGTATTTTAATTTAGGGATTAAATCTAGTTGCTAACTTATTGGGCTTTATTATTGGTTCTTTTAAGGGCTTTTGGACTTATCTTGCATTTTAGGGCCTTAAGTTTAACTCCACTTATTATTGGGCTTAAGCCCACTAAAAGAAGATAAGTCCATTTTTTATTAGGATTCAAATCTGGCTCTCTTCATTTATTGGGCTCCTAATCATATTTCTAAGGTTTTAATAACTAACTAAATTAGTTTAGGTCTAATTTGCATTCTATGTCTAATTTCCATTCTAGACCCCTAACCTTGATTTTAACATATTCCAATAGGCTAAATATCCTATTGGGTCCACTAAATAACCTATTTTAGTAAGCGTTTTAGATCTAAATCATTTCAATAGTGGGGTTTCTAACACTATTCCTAAGGTCTTAATCGCCAACTTAACTAGTTTAGGCTATTAATTGATCATTACCCTACTTAACTTGGTTAATTAAGTCCTAAACTATACTTAACACTAAATAATCATGTTATTAAGCTAATAAATCAAAATTTACAGATTTGCAACTTTCATGAAAGTGGCAACCAAGTAGGATTCTCCTAAGCTTTCTTTCAACTTTTTCCATCCAATATTTATTCTGGTGTATGTACTTGTTTTAATCACATTTCCTCTTGTTTTAAGCTAATGACATTACATAATATGGTGAAAGTAAGATGGACATTCACTAAGGAAAGGGTGGCATGCATAGTACTCAGGGTTTTATGAAGTTCTATCAACATCTTTTTAAGTTATCTACATAAAACTATCTCCTCTACATCTAGAATGTAAGTAACAAACTAGCTAAGTACATGAATGGATATGTAATTATAAGGCTCTAAAATGATATGTACATGATTATAACATATTTATATAGTATTTCTAATCTTAAACTCTCAAGATATCATAGGTATAACTTATGTGAACAAGAAAGTCAAGTTGGGTGAGTTTTACCTTAAGCTAGCCTACACAAGTTCCAACTTTTTCACTCAAAAACAAAGTTGAAACTTACTCCTAAGGGCAAATGTTTTTCGGCAAGAAAATAAGGTATGTGTGTGATCTTTTGGTTGTAATGGCTTGTCGTTTGGTTGTAATGGCTTGTCATTTGGTGGAGTGTGGTGACAATAAGGCCAAAAGGTGCTAAGGTGCGCAAGGGAGGTCTAACAGCTCCTTTTGTTTCTTCCCTTTTTTCCTTTGGTTTTTGTTTGGGTTTCTTAAGAGTGTTTCTTAGGGTTTTCTATGCGTGAAGAATGGTGTCAAATGAGGGTTTTGGAGGAGTGAAATGATAGATATTGAAGGTGGATTAAGGGAGACATGAGATCGCTATCTTGAGATAAGGGTACATGATCTCTTCTTAGTACTATTGTACCTTATTTGCCTTTTTGCCAAATGAGGGAAGATTTTGTCTCCTAAAGGACAAGTGTCCTTTAATTGCCAATTAATTCTTTGTCCTTTGTTCTTAATTGAGTTTGACTTGTTATTGATTAAGATTTAATGAAAGTTGGTGATTGTACTTAATTAAGTAATTTAGGCTTAATTAGGAATAATTAGGGTCTTTCCATATTTTATCACTTTAATTAAGTTCATTGACCTATATTGCTTTTTTTGTTAAAGTCCTTTATTATTCAAGATTGATTAAGGTTTTTGGACTGCGTATGAGGCTGACGATTTAAGATTTCTTGGCGATTAGAGAAATTATTTGCAATTAGCGAATAGTTTAAGGATACACTTAAGGTTTGTTAGTTGAATTAGGGTTTTAGACTTCCAATTAAGGTTTTACTCGATTTATTGATATTTTCCAATCGTTTTAAGGTTTCTCGTATGTTAAGGGTTTTCTACATACGATTAAGGTTTTAGGGTTTTACTCTCTGTAAGGTTTTTCGACTTTATTACTTAGGGTTTATGACTTATTATTTATGGTTGAATCATTTAATTTATGGATTTTATTATTACATCATTTATTATTATATATTAAGCAGTTCTAGGGATTACATATTAACTCCTATATCTAACTCTGAATTTGGATCCAAAAGTTTATAAGGTTCATATTGTCTCCCTAAGTATAAGTTTGGCATCGTTAAGGAGATGTTTTCATGTAATTCCTTTGGCTTTATATGACTAATCGCTCTTGATTTATAATTAATTATGATGTACAACCTTGATTAGCAAATTAAGGTGTAATTAAGTTTATCAATCTTAATTACTCATTCACTTAACATAAATTAGGTGCATTTTAGGACTTAATGTGTCAAATTAAGTTGGTTAAGCCCATTGAGTCACCTTAGCTAATTATTTTAAGGAATTGAGACAATTTATTGCTGTTCGAGTACGTTTTAGAGAGTAGATTAAGGTTTTAAGGCAATTAAGCAATTAATCTCCGATTAATGAATAGTTTTACTATTTAATTAGAGTATACTAGTTGGATTAGGGTTTTCGACTGTAGATTAGGGTTTTACAATTTAAAGACTTGCACATATTTGGATTTCAATAAGGATTTGAGTGTGCGAAGATTCATTTAAGGAATATAGTATTTATTTTAAGGTTTTGAATTCATTGTTAGGGTTATTTATACCGATATTCATTTTTGGTTTAACTTGCCCTTTATTGGTTTTAGAGAGCTCTCATGGGCTTCGATTATCGGTTTTTGTCTTATTCGGGTTTAGGGTTAGTTCCGTTAAATTAGGTTGATCTTGAGAGTTAACATTAGTTATTGACATTTTTTTATAAGATTTTAAGCCTTTTGAGTCTAGGGGTTAACTAGGGCCTGAACTGCCATTTAAGGTTTTAAGAGTTTAAGTTTATATTTTTTAGAGTAGTCCTTTAGGTTCAAGGTTAGTTATCCTGCCAACATTAAAGATATCTTTCAAGAAATTTTATTAAATTATAACCCCTATTCTAAGGAATTTACGGGGTTTACAGGTGATTTGTCTCTTTTTATTGTTTTGATAAGAAGAAGTCAAACGTAAAAAATTTTAATATATTTGGTAGAAAAAGTTTGAGTAAATATAGAAAAGAACAAAGGATATAAAGGTCTACAAATTAGGGATATTTTAAGGATTTAGCCTTTTAATAAAGATATATATGTAATTATAACTCTTATTTTTTCCACATTCGTTTACAGCTAAACAACAAATTGAAATAGAAAATACACTAATGTTGAACCAACGTGAAATAGACAAAACAAATACAGTCGTAATATATATATATATATATATGCATATATCAACATTATAAGTGTACACTTTTCCCCATATCTATCAATATTGTAAGAAAAAATAATTACATGATAATTTAAGCAAAACAATATGCAAATATTAATTTTCGACTAAAAAATACAAACGAAAAAGAAAGTTCGTTAAAATAATTATGATGTAGACATCAACTATTTCTAATGAACATCTTTATCTCTCTTTATAGTAAAAGTTATACCGACATTTTTTCAAATGTCATTCTTCTTCTTCTTCTTTTTCCTTTATTTTGCATTGTGAGATTTGGACAGGGAGGGATAGTGAGGAGAGTGTGGGAGGTAGATGGAAAAAGAGAGGGGAAAGGGAGAGGGAGAGGAGAGAGATAGACGAGAAAGGCAAAGATGACATAACAGTAAGGGAGGTAGGGAAAAAAAAAAAGAGAGGAAAATATAAATGAGGGAAAATATAATGATAGTAAAGGGAATATAAGAGAGAAAAAGAAATTTAACATGAGAGGAAAATGAAAGAGAAGGGAAAATTTTTTCTTATATAGGAGGGTTAAGATTCCTTATCTTTTTCTTTTTTGGTTCAATATCACAGTTATAAGTGTAAAGTTATAATAATATATCTTATAACAAATTTTGTTATCATAATTATGAGTTAAATCAGGCAATTTTTATTATTATTTAATTATTTGCTACCATAGTTATGAGAAAAAAGATAGTTTCAATTTATTTTTTTTTTTAGCCAACGATAGGAGAGGGGGGATCTAAACCCTAATCTATACCGATAAGAGACCTATGGCAATGTCATTAGGCTACAACGACCTTAACAAATGATAGTATTGAGTTATCTCTTAACATTTTTTATGATAACAAAAAGATGAAAATATACTTAACAAGTATAGTGAGTATGCAAGGCATCTAAGAGAAAAGAAAGGATAAGAAGGAAAATGTGGTTGAAAATTATATGTCATAATGCAAGTAAGAAAGTATTTCAACAAAAGTAAAGGGTTATGCCATCAATATATAGATTCAAGTTTAGAAGTTGTTCTTAAAATGTTTTTTGAATAAACTAAACAAGTTAAATTAGACAAATACGTAGAAGACCTAGCTCCACTTTATTTGGCATATTTGGGTAACGTGCTCAATTTTGTTTCACTAAAGTTAAATCTAGTATACGGGAATTTAAGAGAATTTCTTTTTATTCGATTATTTATCTTGTTAGAGGTTCATTACAATTAGTCTTATAAAGAAATCTTAAATTTTCATAAAGCCTATTTGTCGAGCCTGATTTTCGATTTCTTTTATTTAAAATTGATTTCCCCATTTCCGATTAATACTAAACCATAACCCATTTAATATTAATCCTCGACTAAAGAAATTAGGAAATTTCGGTTTTTTATTTAGAAAAATTTTTGGAGTTGCCACCCGACCGAAGTCGGGAAAAAGGAAGAAAACCGTAATCAATTGAGTGGATTGATTACAATTTAACTACCGGTCTTTGATTTCAATTTTAATGAAAAACTAGAAGATTCCGAGTTCAGGGGCTAACCTATTAAACCCTAACGGATACAACTATCTATTTACTGAAATTAGGATTATTCTTCTAACCATAATAATTGAAAAATAAATAAATTAAAAGAAAAAAAAAACTAAGTTTCTACATATTTTATCGTCGCCCCGAAGGTGCTTACATACCCGCTGGCCGAGATCAGACAATCGTAGTTCTTTTTGAAAACTTTAATGTGTTAGTTCTTTTAAAAAAAAACGATTGGTTGAATTTGCGTTTTTATTAACCATTTTATTTTTATTAAGAAAAATCCCTAGAAGCTTAATTTTTATTCCTAATTATAAAAACCTAAAAATCTAATTTTTGAAAAGTCTCAAATTAAGATTTTTATTTAAAAACAACTAAATGATAATTTTTTTATTTTCAAGAAAAACGCTAAAGATTTTATGAAATATGCAATGTTCTACATGATGAATCTTTTATATAGAAAAAATGTTTAAACCATAAAAAAGATATCTAAACTATGAAAAAGATATTTAAACCATAGAAAAGATGTTTGAATCATAGAAAAGAAACCTAAACAATGGAAAAGATATATAAAATATAGAAAAGAAGCCTAAGATATAAAAAAGATGTCTAAACCATAGAAAAGACATCTAAACTATGGAAAAGACATCTAAAATATGGAAAAGATGTCTCGCCGTAACAAAAGAAGTCAATTAAAGATTTTTTTTTATTTTATGAACATCAAAATGATTTTTTTTTTTTTATCTAGAAAACCCTAACATGCCTAATGCAACTTTTCTAAATTAATACAATATGAAAAAAACGAGATTTTGTAAAATATGAGATTTTATAAAAATGTCATTTTGAAAATATGAAATCTAAAAAATAATTAAAAAACTAAAATTTAACTTAACACATGTTCACCACATACTAATGTTATAACTAATTACTAGCAATTAAAGACATAATAAAAAAAATTAGTACAAGTCTTAAAAATAACTGCACATATAAAATAAATAAATAAGACAAGCTATAGACAATAATTAAAAACTACTATTATATACCTGTAAGGCAAAGCACGCAAAGCTAATGAAAGGGAACAGATTGGATCTCTAGTCCTATCCGAGCACAATTATAGAATTGGTTTAAGGAGTAGGTTCGAGCGTGTTTTTAACAAATATGTGATTGTTCTTTTTTGGCTCGCACCATGCAACCCCTATTTATAAAACTTGAAAATAAATCTATTGAATTGAATTAAATCGAAAAATAGATTCGAATCTTACAAATCTTGATTTTATTAGATTTAACGTCATCGTATCAGATTTGCTTTTTTTCGACAATTATTTAGTTAAGATTCCATCAAATTAATTTTTTCAAATTTTTTTCTTTTTTAGTTTTTTTTTCTAACAATTTTCTATTTTTTTGTCTTTTTTATCATTTTTCAATTTTTTTTATTTTCTAAATTACGACCCTAAAAACAAAAATTATAACTACTATAAGCAAAAATTGAGTGTCTACAGCTGCCCCTCTTTATGGTAAAATTTGAATAAAACTTTGCTACAAAGACAAAAATGACACCGTTTTTGCCTCGAGACGACTCTATCCTAAAGAACGCTAAGACATTTAACGATGATAAGTTTGGAACGAAGAATAGCAAGGGTAGCACCCTTGTGGGTTGATAAGAATCCTTAAAAATAATAATGAGAACTTGGTCCTGCCCCCTATGAGTTGACTAACCAAGGTGGTCAAAATGCTGCTTGAGCTAGCTAAGACCTAAAAACAAGAAAAACTTGGTCGTGCCCTAATGAGCTAACTAACTAAGGCGGTCAAATCATCCTTGGAGCTGGCTAAGACCTAAAAATAAAGAAACTTGGTCGTACCCTAATGAGTTGACTAACCAAGGCGATCAAAGCACCCTTTGAGCTGGCTAAGACCTAAGAATGAGAGAACTTGGTTGTACCCTAATGAGCTGACTGACCAAGGCAGTCAAAGCGCCCTTTGAGCTGGATACGACCTAAAAATGAGAAAACTTGGTCATGCCCTAATGAGTTGACTAACCAAGGCAGTCAAAGCACCCTTGAGCTAGCTAAGACCTAAAAATAAAGAAACTTAGTTGTGCCCTAATGAGCTAACTAACCAAGGCGATCAAAGCGCCCTTTGAGCTAGTTAAGACCTAAAAATGAGAAAACTTGGTCGTGCCCTAATAAGCTGACTAACCAAGGCGGTCAAAACGCCCTTTGAGTTGGCTAAGACCTAAAAATAAAGAAAACTTAGTTATGCCCTAATAAGCTGACTAACCAAGGCGATCAAAGCACCCTGTGAGCTGGCTAAGACCTAAAAATAAAGAAACTTGGTCATGTCCTAATGAGCTGACTAACTAAAACGGTCAAAGCACCTTTTGAGCTGGTTAAGACCTAAAGATAAGGAAAACTTGGTTGTGCCTTAATAAGCTGACTAACCAAGGCAGTCAAAGCACCCTTTGAGCTGGCTAAGACCTAAAAACAAAGAAAACTTGGTCGTACTCTGATGAGCTGCCTAACCAAAGCGGTCAAAGCGTCCTTGGAGCTGGCTAAGACCTAAAAATAAAGAAACTTGGTCGTACCCTGATCAGCTAACTAACCAAGGCGGTCAAAGCACCCTTTGAGCTGACTAAGACCTAAGAATGAGGGAATTTGGCCGTGCCCTAATGAGCTGACCAACCAAGGTGGTCAAAGCGCCCTTTGAGCTGGTTAAGACCTAAAAATGAGAAAACTTGGTCGTGCCCTAATGAGCTGACTAACCAAGGCGGTCAAAGCGCTCTTTGAGCTGGCTAAGACCTAAAAATATAAAGGAAAACTTGGTGGTGCATTAATGAGCTGACTAACCAAGGCAATCAAAACGCCCTTTAAGTTGGCTAAGACCAAAACATGAGGAAACTTGGTCGTACCCCGATGAGATGGCTAACCAAGGCGATCAAAGTGCCCTTTGAGCTGGTTAAGACCTAAAACATCAAGAAACTTGGTCATGCCCTAATGAGCTGACTAACCAAGATGGTCAAAGCGCCCTTTGAGCTGGCTATGACCTAAAAATGAGGAAAACTTGGTTGTGCCCTAATGAGCTGACTAACTAAGGCGGTTAAAGCGCCCTTTGAGCTGGCTAAGACCTAAAACATGAGGAAACTTGGTCGTGCCTTAATGAGCTGACTAACCAAGGCAGTCAAAGCGCCCTTTGAGTTAGCTAATACCTAAAAATAAGGAAAACTTGGTCGTGCCCTAATGAGCTGACTAACCAAGGCGATCAAAATGCCCTTTGGCTAAGACCTAAAAAATGGAAACTTTGAATTGGGATTGCGCTCCATGAGCTTGCTAAATCCCTAAGAGATTATAAGTTGGGGAACATTCTGTGAGTTGAGCGATTGGGAGCCTGTGAAACTCCGGATTGGGACTATACTCATGAGCTAGCTAACTCCCTAAGAGATTATAGATTGGGACGGTATTTTGGGAGCCAGCTGGAAGCTTAAGAAACTTTAGATTGGGACTGCATTTTATGAGCTGGCTAGATCCCTAAATGAAAATATGAATCTGAATAACACTCCAAAAGCTGACTAAAGCACTAAAGAAGATATGGATAGGAACGGTGCTTTATGAGCTGGCTATATCCTTGAGAAAATGGATAAAGGGTAAGCACCCTTCGAACTCACTTAAGCTCTATTGAGAGTTGAAAGTAAAATGAGGAACATAGCCAACTTGAAAAAAACTCTTGATTTGAGAAATTTACAAACGAGGAATTTGGTGAAAACTGTTTATAACATGAATTGAAAATTTGGCTACTATGGATGAAATGAACTGGAAAATGAATGGAAAAACTTGTAACGAGCCTCCACTTTCTCTCTCTCCTTTTCATGTCTTTTCATTTTCTTTTTTCCTTCTTTTTCCTTAAAAGTTTGCTAACTGATACAAATTCCTATTTAAAAGGCAAACACTATAATCATGTAAGGTATCTCATATCCACCCTAGTTTGTAACCTAGACAATGAGCTTCTTGGATAAGCCTTAAACATTCATTTCGTAAGGAAAAGGTAACTCACGATTAGTCTAGTCAAAGAGGACTTCCTTATGCACTCTCGGTCTGGATTTCACTCTTGATTACTATTCCAGAAATTATAATCCAGTTTGTAAGTAATACGTTCTGATCGATCTGTTAGGTCTTTTTGGGTTCAGTATTGTAAATTAGGCTTTTGGTTAAATGGTTTCGAAAGAAGTTAATTGAGAAGGCCTATTTTGAAAGAAGTGCTTTCATCCAACCAAGGAGGTACAGGTCAAGAACCCTTAGGAATGAACTAGATGTGTACTTACCCCAGTTTCAGAAATAATTTTTATCTTAGATAAATTATTCTTCAAAATTGGAAGAGCTTTGAGTAGGGAGGTAATGTGGGTGGAAAGGTCTTGTGTTTGAGAATCAAGTGGATAGAAAGAGTTTATGTTCGTGATTTAGAGTATGATTTTGAACTGAATATGGAGTTTTTAGTTTGTGGTTGAGAACATGATTTTGAATGAATACGAGGTTTTGTGTTTTTGGTTGGGAATGCGATTTAAGGCCTTGTGTTTTTTTAGCAACTTAAGCCTTCTTTGATTAGGGATTTTCTCAAGCCCAATATTTGGGTATTTCTTCATTTTCCTTTTTCCTAGTTTTTTCATTTCATTTCATTTCTTTCTTTTCTCTCCCCAAAAATAATTATCTCTTTTGTCAATTTTTTTTCTCTAAATGAATCAAGGCCCTAAATCCATAGGTATAAGTTCAGAGTGCATTGGCTTAGGTAAGGCATGTATGGCCTTTGGGGTATTTGGAAAAATATTAGCTCTTTTTTAAAGAGAACAATTTATCGAAAATAAAAATTATCCTTGAGTTGTTATTACTAAGGTAAGCACAAATCAGTTTTATCCTTCTCTCCTAATCAATGACCCTAACCTCCGAATTGCCCCACTGTGGGGTAGGTCTTGACAGGGTTTACATTTGAAAGGACTCTAGATTATTCCAACGGGATTATCAAAGGATAATTATGTTTGGGATTTGAAAATGAATGCCTAACTTCATTCCAGTCTGCGTATCAAATTTAAAATGGACCTCCTTTAAGGAATGAGTCCAAAATATCCTCACCGTGATGTCTCTTAACTCTCAAAGTGTTTAAGGGTTAGTGTATATGATATATCTCGCCTCTTTTCATTCAAAACTTTTTAAAAGTGAGTTACCAATTCCTTACCTAAGGATTAATTGACCTTAGGGTATTGACCTTACTCCCCAATTCCTTGGAACATGTCTCAGTTATGAAATTTCAAAGACTAAATGCCCTATACCCCAAACTTATAGGTCTTAATGCCCTTAAGCTTCCATATGTGATTTTGGGTAAGGTTCTTTAGAGTTCGAATGGGCTAGAACTAACAACTTTTGCAATGGAAGGGACTAATGAATTGCCCTTTTTGTTTATACCGGGGATCAAGCTTAGGATAATGTTTTACGGCTTTGTGTTTTGACTCGATTCATGGTTGGACTTGACAGCTCAGGGGCTTTGAGTTGGTTGAATCATCTTGATAGGCCAGGGTTCAGGTTTGGTTGGTTATTTTCTTGGGCCAAGTGGATCTGTTTAGGTTAGTTGCCTTAACGGGCCAAGTGATTGTGTTTGTCCTGAGTCTCATAACGATCTATAACCATTAGCAAATTTCTTTCTTTTCTTTCCTTTCCTTCTTTTTTCCTTCTTTTCTCTTTCTTCTTCTTTTTTTTTTTTTTTAAGAGAGAGAGAAAAAGTTGAGGCTTTTATGTTACGGAGCCCAAGTAATGGGATTGTAAATGGATGATTACGGAGGATTGCTTTCATAGAATTCTATATACAAACCTCGAATAACATTACTGAGGGTCTATTTACAAATGAGGAATTCTAAAGGAAAAAGGCTAAATAAAAATAAAAATAAAAATCTAAATCATATTTATTTTGAATAATAAAGGCTAAGGAGTCAGTCTATCCAAAAGAATGAATATTTCTGGCTAGTAAAATACAAGGCAAAACAATAACTACTTGAAATTATTTTATAGGTTTGATTCGTTTTGTTTTATTTCTTTTTTATTGTTTTTATTATTTTTATTTATTTACTCTACGAAGGTTGGGCTCAACTGATATGGCCCAAACAAAAAGTGATAGATTCGAGCCCTCATAGATGTACTAAGGCCCACACTAAGGTAATATTTATAGGGCTCTTTTATAGGGGCAAGATAAGTCCAATCTTGTTCTTAATAAATTCTTACTTATTTGAGCTAAAAAGTTAAGACCATGTTTAGAGTATCTCTTAAGGCCAATGAGGTGGGTAGATGTGGACCTGTTTGGAAGCCCCTTAACTTGATCTAGCCATAGTTATGTAAAAAAAAAAAAATCAAAATTACAATCATCACCTATTCCAAACTTTACATAGAATTATTACAAATTATTTACAAGGAAATATTACAACTACAACTTCATAACTAGCTTTATCCATTTAGGTCTGCCACATCATAGGTTCGTGTAAATTTTTTTTGAGAGAAAAGTTTTCGTGTGATGCAAAGGGTAGGTTCTAAAGGTTCTCAAGTTTTGCAACCACTACGTTTTTTAAAGCAACGATTATATGGTCGCATCTGAACTTGAGTGGGATAGCCTGATCGGCCCCGGAAGGTGGTTATCCCACAACATCTAAAGCTTACACAATGGCCCCCCTCCTAAGGTCCTAAGACGGCTTAATTCTGACCATATCTACCATGCATTTATGATGCAGAAAAGGAAAATAAAAGTAAACCCCCCAAAATTACCCCCTTAAATAAACTGCAACAAAAAAAATGTTAATAAAAAATAAATAAATAAATAACATACCTAAGTTCTTTTTTATTATTTTTATTATTTCATCTTTTTATTTATTTTTTTTTAAGAAAAATAATCCTATTTTTGGCAACTTCTAGTGGCTAACCTTCTAAGGTCCTTAGTGGAGTCACAAAACTATCGAGCCTGATTTTCGATTTCTTTTATTTAAAATTGATTTCCCCATTTCCAATTAAAACTAAACCATAACCCATTTAATATTAATCCTCGACTAAAGAAATTAGGAAATTTCGATTTTTTATTTAGAAAATTTTTTGGAGTCAGGAAAAAGGAAGAAAACCGTAATCAATTAGGTGGATTGATTACGATTTAACTACCGATCTTTGATTTCAATTTTAATGAAAAACTAGAGGATTCCGAGTTCGGGAGCTAACCTATTAAACCCTAACGGGTACCACTATCTATTTACTGAAATTAGGATTACTCTTCTAACCAAAATAATTTAAAAAAAAACCTAAGTTTTTACATATTTTATTGTCGCAGCGAAGGTACTTATATACCTGCTAGCCAGAATCAGATGATCGTAGTTCTTTCCAAAAATTTTAATGTGTTGGTTCTTTTAAAAAAAAATGATTGGTTGAATTTGCGTTTTTATTAACCATTTTATTTTTATTAAGAAAAATCTCTAGAAGCCTAATTTTTATTCCTAATTATAAAAACCTAAAAACCTAATTTTTAAAAAGTCTCAAATTAAGATTTTTATTTAAAAACAACTAAGTAATAATTTTTTTATTTTCAAGAAAACGTTAAAGATTTTATGAATTATGCAATGTTCTACATAATGAATCTTTTATATAGAAAAGATACTTAAAACATCATAGAAAAGATGCCTAATTATATAAAAGATATCTAACCATAGAAAAAATGTCTAAACCATAAAAAAGATATCTAAACTATGAAGAAAATATTTAAACTATAAAAAAAAATCTAAATTATAGAAAAGATATGTGAATCATAGAAAAGAAATCTAAACAATGGAAAAGATGTATAAAGTATAGAAAAGATGTCTAAACCATAGAAAAGATGTTCAAACCATAGAAAAGACATCTAAAATATGTAAAACAAGTCTAAACTATGGAAAAGAAGAAGTCAATTAAAGATTTTTTTTTATTTTATGAACATCAAAATGATTTTTTTTTTTTTTATCTAGAAAACCCTAACATGCCTAATGCAACTTTTCTAAATTAAAATAATATGCAAAGAATGAGATTTTGTAAAATATGAGATTTATAATAATGTCATTTTGAAAATATGAAATCTAAAAAATAAAAAAAAAAAACTAAAATTTAACTTAACACATATTCACTAGACACTAATGCTATAACTAATTACTAGCAATTAAAGACATGATAAAAAAAATTAGTACAAGTCTTAAAAATAACTGCACATATAAAATAAATAAATAAGACAAGCTATAGACAATAATTAAAAACCACTATTATGTACCTGCAAGGCAAAGCACACAAAATCGATGAAAGAGAACGGATTGGATCCCTAATCCTATCGCAAGCACTATAGAATTGGTCTAAGGAACAGGTTCGAGTGTGTTTTTAACAAATGTGTAATTGTTTTTTTTTTTTTTTTGGCTCGCACCATGCAACCCCTATTTATAAAACTTAAAAACAAATCTTTTGAATCAAATTAAATCGAAAAATAGATTTGAATCTTACAAATCTTGATTTTATTAGATTTAACGTCATCATATCATATTTGCTTTTTTTCAACAACTATTTAGTCAAATTCTATCAAATTAATTTTTTTGAATTTTATTCTTTTTTAGTTTTTTTTTTCTAACAATTTTATATTTTTTTGTCTTTTTTATCATTTTTCAATTTTTTTTTTATTTTCTAAATTACAACCCTAAAAACAAAAATTATAACTACTATGGACAAAAATTGAATGTCTACACTATTCAAGTTGATGACAAGACAAAGATTAAAGTATGTTCATAAATACAAGAACAAGTTCGAAAGTTTTTCATTAGTATAAAGATTAATGATGTGGAGATTACTGACATGGAAGTTTGAGGTTTATCAAACTAAAAAAGAAACAAGGAAATTCTGTTGTATTTTGAAAAAGGATAAAACATATCATTTCAAATGTTGGCAACGGAATTGGATGAATATGAAATCAAAAAATTCCTAGATATTTTATCAAGAAGAGTGTTGATTATTTGAGATTTGGTCAACCAAATTTATTAGAACATTCTCATCACAAAATTTCAAAATAGATTTGGCTAAATAAAGGAAATGAAGAAAATAATGTCTACTATTATCAGGAGATATTCATGAAGACATTCATATCTTATCTGAATCTTTTCATGTTTATCCATTAGATTTGAAGAGAGTTTTTCAAATGTCTAAAAATTTGCATAACCAAAGGGTAATCAGAGCAAACTAACACAAGCAGCAATATTTAAATAGCTCAAGTTTAGTAAAGGAATAATTAGGAACAACAGTCGTATCGGTATTCAAAAATTCAAGTTATCAATTCCTATTTTTGTGGGATTTCTTCTCATCATAAAAGATAATCAAATTTGGATTAAGTTTTTGAAGAAATGTTAGCATCTAACCATTTTCTAGCCATTATATACAAGGGTTATCAATTTAAATCGAAGCTGCACAAGATTGATATAGATTTTCTCAAGATCAAAATTGAAATTCAAAAAACATCTCTTGAAAACACTGTCAGAAACTTTATCAAAAACTTACTCAAAAACTGAGCGAAAATAGTTTTTTTTATTTTCATTGTTATTGTATTTGTGTGAATATTATAAAAAGCTGTTTGATTATATTATCTCATTTTGTTTATAAACATTATTGGTATTGTATTTAAGTGAGTCTGCAGTTAAGGAGTTCACTTTATTCCTATGAATAGCTTAGGAAGAACTAATGAGATAAGATAAAAAAGCTATTGGATATCTTTGTAACCTTTATTTCCTTTTGATTAGTAAAAAGATTAGACTAGTGGAATGACACTAATAAAGAGAATCGAGTCCCTAGCAGTGGAATTAGAAGAGATCAGTAGGCAAAAGGTCGAAACCTTATAAATCAATTGCCTGACGTTTTTTCCCTTTACTCAATTTAGTTTCTAACTTTTATTACTTGTGTTGTTTTTTTTATGCCTAAAGTTAAACAATCAATTTTCAACTGCTTATTACACCATTTAAGCTATTCAGAGGGATTTTATTTTTAAATTGAAAAGGTTTTACTTTTTGTAAAAGATATCAATTCACTCCCCCTCTTGATATCTTATATAAGACCTACAGATAGTTTCAGTTTGAATAAGCTAAAATATGTAATAGTACTAATTTAATGTGATGGATGCAAACATTTAATTATTAAAGGCAATTGGTCATTTTAACTTTATCCTCTCCTACATTCATTTTTATAACATGTTTGAATACACATCTTCCCATGCATTCATTTCAACTTTGTGTTTTAGGCTTTTACTTTTCTCAGCCATTTATGACTTAGGTATATTTATAAACTTGAAGCACCCATTAGTGCTTAAATTATCAAAGTTAAGCATTGCTACTTAATACAAATTGGCTTACATGTAGCACCATTTAGCTCATTGAAAAGTAAAGCTCCTATTTTTTTAATTAAACAATTAGCCATTGAATAACTGCATGAAGTTTATGAGATTTTAACTCCAATGTCTACTATCAACAAACGCTCTCTACATATTTAATAGCTATTTACAAGTTTGTGTTGTTGCTCACAATAGACATGAATTCTTTTTTCTTTTAAATTTTTTTTTTGTTTAAGTATAAACAGTTTGAAATGTCTTGTCTTTCATACTCTAAATTTTTACTGCAATTCACACCATTCTCAAAATATATTTACTTCTAATTAGATATTGGAAATGGAACCCAATAAGCCTTTAAATTTACCATATATGAAGCACTTACAGAACTAACAAAATTTTCAAATGCCTCCAAATTCACAAAGTAGGTATTATCTTCCATTTAGTTCTTATTTTCAAGGCATTTAAAATTTCCAATTTTCTCAATATTTTTTGATGATGAATCAGATTCCACAAAATTTCAACTAAAAGTCAATAAGCATGACATCACCATATTTTCAATATAGCATTCATCTTACTCATGACTACAGTCAACAACCACTTAGGACAACTCCTTAACTAAATTCTGACCAAACAACACAAACACTAAATAGTAAAAGTTTGCATTATCCATAATTTCTCATAAAAAAAAAAAAAAGACAGTGAGGAAAATGACTTAGAGAAAAATGAATGGGTTTACAACTATACAAAAACTGAGATCAAAATGATGACAAATGTCTCATTCAATCATGGTTGCATGTTAATAAAGACACCTTTATTAAAAATAATCAACAATTGTAGACTTTCTAGTGATGAGTCTATGAAAGTTATGAAGAAGGAGAAGCCTTTGAGAGGAGAAAAAATCCATAAAAATGAACATGGTAGTAATACGAAGCTCAATGGACAAAAATACTAAGGGATTTGAAATTCAAAGGATATTATGATCAAATAAAAAGGCAAGTACAAAACAAGAAGAGCGAAAATGATTATATAAAAAGACTTGTGATTTTTTTAGAGAAAATGAGAAAAGACCATTCATAATTGACTATTGTTAAGTGATATTACTTATCTCAAATTCATAATGCGAAGAAAAGTCAAATTAAGCATACTAAGGTCAATAAATTTGATACATACAATAGCTTGTTCTCCAATCTTGATTTACTAAATGATGATGAGGACAATGAGAAAGTTACTCGTCTACCTAGTAAATTGGTGACACAAAAGAAAGGAAAGATGGAGGTGGGATTTAACGAGATAGTTGATGAATTTGAGCATAAGCTATAAGACTTAAGTAGAACAGAAGATAATAGAATTAAGCTACTCTTGGAGTGGCCAAATAAGGCTTAACAGATATTCTTATTACAAAATCAACGCTATCTATATTTAGCTATAAGTACATTTTCACAAATAAAGTAAGAATGTTAATTACAGGGAGAAAGAACGTAAAGTGAACAAGGAAAAGGAGTGCTACAAGAGTACGAAGGAATGTTGGAAGTGTCTCAAATGGGAAAGATTAATAATGATTGCTAATGAATTGTAGATGAATGCGATACAAAAGCAATGGTTTAAGAAGATGCGTATGGAGATTCTTAACAAATGAAGGAATTCGTAATTTTAATTTCTTTGTTGCAATGTATGAGTTTTAGTTGATATAGTTAAGGATTTTAATATCACTTCATATATCTATTTACTATGAATATTACTCTTAATATATTTAAAGACTTTAACTACTAGCTGTTACAAACTAGCCACTGTAAAGTAGCCATTATTAAGTAACTATTGCAAACTAGCCATTGGAAACTAACTATTATAAATTAGCCCTTATAAACTAATCACTACAAATTAGTTGTAAAAAATTAGCCATTGTGACAATTCTTTGTATAACCAACAAGGTACATCTTCAAGTTGCACCTCACATTTCTCATTTCCATTCAAATATGTAGTATTCTTTGCTATCTACAAACATTATGCCAACAAGTAGCTCGAGTAACTCTAATTCCAATTAAGATGAGAGTAAGAAAGCCATTGAAGAATTTTTTTTTTTTTTTAATCTAGGCTAAGAATTTCTCAAAGCAACATAATTAGGAGTGTGTATGAAATTCCCCCACAAAAATGTGAGAGTTCTTTAGCTGGAAGACGTAAAAAAAAGTACATAGATAGATGTTGTATAGAGGCTCATAATAGTTTGTATAATGACTACTACTCAAATAACTAGGTTTACACCAATGAACAATTTCGCCAAAGCTAAACAAGCAATGTCATGTCCATTCACATTGTTCAATTACTTCATGATTACTTTCCCTAGTTTAAATCAAAGAAGATTGTTGCTAGTCTTATGGTTAACGATGCCATCAAGGCGGGTTTAGGACAGGTTTTGCCAAACCTAAACCTGACCTGCTACCCTAAACCCTATAGAGTTTTTACCTTATTCTGAAGCCCGACCTTATAGGTTTTCTTTAAGAGCCCAACCGGCTTATTAGTTGAGTTAAGAACTCTTACTTCTATTTTATGTAAACTTTTTGAAATGACCTAAAGAATTTATCATAACACTTAAACTTTCATTGTATGTAAACTACTTCACAACTCTACATTCACTCATTATCCTCAATCATTTATTGTAACCCTATAGTAGCAACATTATTTTAAGATAATATAAAACTAAGAGAAAATTTCAACAAACAAAAATTAGAAAATTAACTTGCAAAGTATTTTCATGACCACTTCTTGAACTAAGGTGCATAATGGATACTTATAACCAAAGCAACAAATCTTTAATCAAAAGTAAGTAAGCAACAAACTCAAAGAGAGAAAGAGTTAACTAGATAGAGAACAATAAGCTTTCATTTTAAAAATGTTATATTTTACTAATTATTATTCTTAATTACTTGTAAAGTACTTTAAATATACATATTAATTGTATTTTTTGGGTTCAGGTTTTCCCTTGAGTTTTTTTAAAGTCCCAAAACCCAATCTTAGATTCTATAGAGATTTGAACCCCTTCTTGAAACCAATCCTAAAACCCTATAAGGTCAGACTCTATAAGGTTTTTATCAGGTCGGGCAGATTGGGTATCTTATAATGACCCTCCCTAATGGCATCCTTACTCTTGGTCTTTCATTACTATAAAAGTACACCATAACTATTTGGATGTTAGCTTATGGAGTAGTAGGTGATGCTTTAAATGATTACTTATGATAGTATGATGTTACAATATGTCAAGAAATTTGTAGCAATCGTAATTACATCCTTTAGTGATGAATACTTATTCATGCCTAATCAAGCCAATATCGAATGCTTACTTCATGTAGCTGAGCAATGTGGATTTCCTAATATGTTAAGAAGTATAGATTATATGTATTGGGAGTGAAAGAATTGTTCAACTGCATGGAAAGGTACATACACTCAAGGGGATTATTGTTTTCCATCAATCATGAATCAAGTGATTACTTCGTACGATACTTGGATATGACATGCATTTTTTGGTGTCTCTGGCTCCAATAATGATATTAATGTGTTGGATTACTCACCTCTATTCGATGATATTTTGGATTGACGTGCTCCATTGGCCTACTACATTGTCAATTGTAGAAATTATAATACTAAATATTATCTCGTCAATGCTATATATTTAGAATGGTCAGTATTCATCAAATCTATTCTATATTCGCATCATCTAAAGGAGCAATTATTTGCTAGGCTACAAGAAGGATATAGCAAAGATGTTGAATGAGCTTTTAGAGTTCAACAAGCTTGTTTTGCTATAGTTAGTGACCCCTCGTGTATGTGGGATCAAGAGGTTATAGGAAAAATTATGAAAGAATGCATAATTTTACAAAATATGATTATCAAGGATGAATGAGATTCGGTTTTATGTTCTAAACTATGAGTTAGGAGATAGTACTAATCCCGTACTATATGTCTCTCACAACCATACTACAAAATATAAAATTTATATATTTAAAATAATATTCGGCTTTGTGATAAGATTAAATATCATTAGTTACAAGCTAATCCGATTAAGCATGTTTGGCAGCAATTTGGACCAATTACACAAAAATTACGAAAATGATGGCTTCAAATTTTCTGTTGGCTTTTTAACTTTCTTTTTTTTTTTTCCTTTTTTCCCCATATGCTACTTATGTTGTTCATCTAGTGTAGTTTTAAATTTAGTTACTTTTCATATTATTGTTCACCTTATGTGGTTTTAAATTTAATTATCATCAATAGGAAATGTTATTTAATTAGTATTATTTATTTGTCCACAACTATGTGTGCTATTAATTTTTGGTGAAAATGCAAATAATACTCCTAAAATTTAACTTAGACGCAAATTGACCTCTTAAATTTTGATAAATTGATAAATAGCCCTATAAGTTGAACATAACCCATTCAAACTTTGATTTTGGTATACAAATACTTCATACACTTATCAAAACGTGTTTTAAGACTTCTTAAACTTTAACTATAGTGTGACTTTTTTGAACTTAAAAAAAAAAGAAATATTCTTTATATTATCAATTTATAAAAGTTTAGGAGGTCTTAAAGCACACTAAAAGTTTAGGTAATAAATCGACACTTAATTCAAAGTTTACAGAAGTTATTTATAATTTACCCTTAATTTTTTTTGTTTTTGTTTTTTTATAGTAAATAGTCATTGAACAACAACTATGGAAAGCCTCGGTAGATTTTATGCTACTACTATATTTTTTAATTTCTTTCATGTAATAATAAATAAATTTCTTTAATTATATGCCATATCATAAACTACTACTATAACATTAATCTTTATTTTTAAAATGAAATGATAATTGTTCTAATGTTTTTTGTTGGTTGGTCTTCAACATTAAGCAATACTTAATATGTGTAGACCGTTAGTTAATTTTTTTCCTTTATTATTGATGTTCATTTTTCAATTTTTTCCATAATAAAAAATNCATACATACATATCTCCCATTACGTATAAATACATGCATTGAATCTCTTCACCTAAACCTATACCTTAAATAAATATATATGTGTCTAAAAAGATATATATATATATATATATATGTGTGTGTGTGTATACACTATATATATTATATATATGGTAAATGTAAACTTTTCTCCAAATCTATCATTATTGTAATCTTACATGAATATCTCATATTAGACAACTGTTTTCCTTTTAATACTTGTAATATGGCTAAGATACGTCTATATAAGCACATTTAATAAGTGTAAGAATCTCAGCTAGAACAATATATGAAATAACAAGACCTTTGATTTAACAAACTATGTTTGACATATGGATTTATAAACTAAATTAATGATAGGAATCAACTCTTTGGATCGATCACACGCAGCTAGGCTAAAAGACTCTAAGGACTTGCTTAGAAGATACTAGCTTTAGGCTATAACCGAGATGGGGATTCCTCCCCTGAGTTGATCTTTAGTCGACTTGACTATCAGATCCACCTCTGTTTAGTAGCAACGCTTTATCCTAGGAGACAACCTAAGAGCAACTGAGGCAAGCTCCCAATCCAACAACAAGCATCTGACCTTGAATCAAGCTGACTTCTCTTCCAAAGAACTAATTAGTCCTTGACCTAGTCTACATCAGGTTGGCCCCTGACCATAAGCATTACTCTGTTTCTGCCTACCTTGTATCATGTTTCTCTCATCTAGACGTCGAGCGACACATGTCTTCTGATATAGTATTCCAAAATGACTCTTTCTTTTTCACACCGAATATTTTTTGTCTCTTTTACCCTTTTTAGTATATCTTATGTAACCTAGTTATAGAATACCTTTTTATCTTTTCATACATGTAAAGTAACCCTAATGGATGGGTATATAAACCCCCACTTTCTTGTATGTGAGCAATCATCTCTTCAATATAGAATTATTCATTTGAGCAACCTCAGTGTTCTCGTTATCATTCAACTCTTCTCTATTCCCTTTATCAAAAAGTAGTGGCGAATGACTATTCAGTTTGGACCCTTGTATCATATCCGGCAAATTGTAGGCCAAGTAGGATCAAGTGGTGTGTCATATCCATTTGGTAGCTATTCGAACTGTGCTACCTTTTTCTATTATTTTTTTCGCTTACTTTGTTGTGGTGCCTTTCCGTGTGTTTAACTCTAGAGACACATCAGCTTCACTGGTATCAGTGCACGGTTCCGTGAGGGAGTATGTGAAGTTGTAGTGAAGTTTTGGTTCGCTTTACTATTAGTGGTTGCTATGTTCCTTCTGTAGCTACTACAGTGTGCTGGTATGACAGTAAGAGTAGTTTTATTGTTACTCAGATTTTACTTTGTTTCTCATTGCAAAAACAAAGCAAGTTTGTTTTTATTTTATTTAAGTAACTATCAAGTATTGAAGTTGTTAGTGTTACGCCCCGAAGACATAAAGTCACAATAGTTCTGTTGTGTAAACTACTCTATGATAGTGATTGGCCTCATAATACCTACCATAAACATGTTCTACACAAGGCGTCGACGACTCATCGCTTTAAAGTAAACAGTCTAATTAAGAGTTGAGTTAAAGCTACAGTAATTAACAAGAACTTTGAATCAACATATATATAATTACATGTACAATTCACAGAACTTCTCAGGAAATTCTACATTAACGTAACAATCAACTAATTTACATATCAACTATCAATCTTTCATTCTTAAGCTACTAAGGAGACTCTAGCTATATGTCAACTACTAGTCAAATTGATCCTTACACCCCAAGTTTCAAAAGAACTAATCTCTGGATAATTGTAGGGTAGCATAATATTCGGAGTATTAAAAAATCGGGACTTGCAAAAGGATCTATACAGGTATGAGCAACTACAGCTCAGTAAGTTAAATTGGAGACTCGTGAGTATATACAAACATAAACAAGATTATCAAGCAATTATTTTCATGTAATGCAACAAGCAAGTGTCATCACACAACGTAGTCCGGTCCATTGCAAAATCAGAGAAATTTCACCTGCTTTAATCCGGGTTGAGGAGTTTTCATGTTGTGCAACAGCTCACAACCAAACGTAGGTTTGTGCAATGGAGACACTGCTCCTCCTAAGACTATCTTTCCAACCAATGCCTTCATCCTCACCGTGACCTCCTCTCCTGTCACTTAGTTCGGCTAAGGATGAAGAAAAGACCAATTTGCTATCTAACGCTATCTTTATTGAAGTTGTTGGTGTTTGGTTAGAGAATCTTAATGATCCCCTAAAGGGTTACAATGCATAACAATGTAAGGCATTAGAGTCGAATAAGATTAAATTCCATTTAGGTTGTTCAGACAATTTTACACCAATCCAATCATAATACACAATCAATCACAACACCAATTTCAACATAAATTCAGATACTCAAACACATGCATAAACTACTTACAATCACAATTATACACAATCCTAAGTTCCAAGTACCATAAAATAGTACTCTAATACAGTAAAGTAATAACCCAACTTACTTAGAATTCTTGGTTACTCAATCACTTAATTGTAGGTCGGTTCGTCTTCGGGTATCTTATAATACAAATACGTTTTTTTAGTACTTATACTTTGATGATACATATTCTAAGTTATAATTTAACTCATTTCTCCATGTATACCTATTATTTACTAATGATTCATTCTACCTTATTTTGGGGTTCGGTTTGTAAAGTAGATTCCAGTTTTGATTCTACATTGTCTTTGATTACAAGGAATCCTAAATACACTCGAATACCAATGTGAAATTAATCACATTAAGCTCGAGTATTCTAATATCACATTAGGTCTTAATTTAGTGTTCTAACCTATTCGGTATACTCTAATCCTAATTGAAGTATCGAATTTACTCTCAATGTGAAAAAATCTTACATTTTTTATACAATTACCTAAAATTAAATTTTGTTTTAGATTTTTTATGTACTGATTTTTATTATTATATTATCCAAATAAACCTAATTTTTCATATTTATTAAATTTTCAATTTCACATATTCCTAATTTCCTACAATTACCACATAATTCCTATATTAATTACACTTAACACTCTAAAGACTAGGATTAGATTTTCACATCAGAGATTAACATCCTTAAACATCTAATTACCATCTAAATCAATAATTAATCACTTAATCACCTAATTAACCTAAAATTACTAAATTTTCTCACCATTTTAGGGTTAAAAAATTACTTAAAAATTTCAAAAATTAATTTTAAAAAAATGACTTCATAGCACTATTCCATATCATTTAAGCATTCCACAAAAAAAAATTTGAGCTCCAAACTACACTTCTAAGTTTATTTATTTCTAATTCTAATCATGCTCAATTTTACTTAATTTCTTAAGAATCCTATATTTACAGACGTGATTGAACTTAATCATTATTTTTTCCTAAATCTACATACAATAAAACCTCAGAATAACAAATTTCATAATTTTTTAGGCAAAATAAATAATTTTAAGAAATTTTACAAAATCAGAGAAGATATGAAACTCACCTAGTCTAATGGCTTTTTGGCCTCCAAAACCAGTTTAGGTATATCAGCTGATCCAGGTGGTGAGTTTGGAGTGAGGTGGTGGTGGTGGTTCAGTTCTAGATGGTGGTTCTGTGTGGGTTCGGCCTCCTTACTCTCTTTATACAATTTTGGGGCAAATTATTAAAACCCTAATTTTTTTCTCCAAATTTTGCTGCTTTCGATTTTTCCAAACTTCTAACTGTCTAAATGAGTTCTGTAATTTTTTTTGCTATTTATAGAGCCTTGTAGTAATTATTATGCATTAATTAAACAAGACAATGCTCAAATCTCTTCAATTTTGCCTTTTGTGTTGCTTGTTTTTAATTGGTTAATTTTTCTTCTTTAATTTCTGACTTGCTACAACCAAATCTAGGTCATTCCCTATTCTTTTGATTTTTTTCTAATTTTTTATTAATTATTTTATAATTTTCTTTAATTATTTAATAAGTTTTTAGCAAATTTCAAGTAATTTAAGAAATTTCGCGTATTTTTATCTACACGTAAATATATATGGGGTATAAGTAAACATTCCTAATTATTATTTAGGTCATTCTATGATTTTTAGTATACATATAATTTATCTCTAGTAATTTATTAGTTATTAGATTATACTTTTTGCCTTTTCGATAATTAACAAGTATTATAATTAAAATTTGAAAATTTTATAGTCTCTTATTTTATTACTTATTTTCTTAAATTTAAGTTTACGGGGTCATTTTTACTAATATTTCTAACTATAGTTTATAACTTAGGTTTGATCGAATCCTTTAACTGATCGCCTTAAACCTTGTGTACTGTGTTCGATCTTACAGTCATTTAGCTTAACTTTAGGGCTTACAGTTAGCAAGTCATTAATCTATTTGAGAAGTACTATACCATGTTTGATTCAAGTGTTTAGGGTGTTATTAGTGACCAGAGCAACGGTGCTCAACCTGGTTGTGGTCATAATGATAGTAACACCCTAAGATCAGTTAACGACAAACTTGATAGAATCACAAACCTTGTTAAGAGTCTAGTCACCGCAATGCAAGTTAACAGACAACAACACCATGATGTATAGCAACAAAACCCATAAGAAGACGCCTTCGAGAGACACTATGGGTAAGGCAATTAAACCAATCGATCAATTCGATTGCCACAAGTTAGAGGAGTAGCAGACCGAGTTGCTAAACGAAGACTAGAGTTAGAGGAGATTGAGAAAGATAATGAAGAGCTGGGTATTCAAAGGTTTGGTAAAGAAGAAGAAGTTGATTATTATCAAGCATAGGGACGAAGATGGCAAGTCCCTCAAGGGTTAGATAATGTCAAGGTGCAAATCCCGCCCTTCGGAGGAAGTGGAGATGCAAATGAATACTTGGAGTAGGAAGAGAAGGTTGAGAAAGTATTTAAATGTTATGGGTATGAGGATACAGTCAAAGTCCAACTTGCTGCATTGAAGTTTACTGGGTATGCCACCATGTGTTGGAAGAATTTCAATGTAGCCAGAGCAAAAGATGAAAGACAAGGTGTTAGAACTTAAGATGAGATGAAAAGGTTGTTAAGAGGCAAATTTATACCCAAGACTTACTTACAAGATACATTTGCAAAGTTGAAGGAGCTTCGGCAAGAAAGCCTATCTATTGATGACTACGTAAAAGAGTTTTGGATGTTAATGATTCGAGCCAATGTGGAAGAGCTAGAGGTTCATACAGTATCGAAGTTTATTTCTGGGCTCAAGTATAAGATTCGCAATATCGTGGAAGTCTAGAGGTTTTATAATTTAGAGGAGGCCATCAAGATAGCGTAGAAGGTCAAAAGGTAGAGAAAGAGTGTTCCAGACTAACCTGAGTTGACATTCTTGCGAGTCCTAATACCGCACCAACTTAGTCAAGCCGAACAGAGGAAGACATACAGGGCCAAGGATAGAAATGATTGACCTGATGACAGTTGAGGAAACCAGTAGGCTCGAGCCGAGGTTGGGCTAACTTGGAGAGTATAAGAGAAAAGATAAACCACCGGACAGAAGACCAATGAGGTAAAGTACTTTAAATGCTTGGGCTTCGGACATTTGGCCATTGAGTGTTCAAACTGACGCATCATGGTACTTCGAGGATATGTAGTGGATAGCACCGATGACAGCGAGCCCGAGAAAGAAGATGTTGTAAAACCCAAGGCCAAAGAGGAAGATGAGACTCATATGTATGCCAACTAAGGAGAAGTGATGACTCCAGTCCTGAGACGAGTACTGAGTTCCTTGCTGAACCCCAAGGAGGACTAGAGGGAGAATCTATTCCATACCAAGTGTACCATCAAAGGCCAATTATGCACAATCATAGTGGATGGAGGAAGCTGTATTAATGTGGTTATACAATCCTTTATGTAGAGGTTGGGCTTACCGACCTCAAAGCATCCTCGATCTTATAATTTGCATTAGCTTCATGATTAGGGTATTTTACACATGACTGAACAAGTGACCGTACCATTTAATGTTGAGAATATGTACCGGGATGAAGTAGTTTGTGATGTCGTCCCTATGAGAGCTTCACATCTACTGCTTGGATAACCATGGTTTTTCAGTCGACGTGTCACTCACAATAGGTATAAGAACACCTATGTCTTTGTTAAGGATAGAAGGAAGATTGTGTTGCAACTTATGACCTTATCTCAAGTGAATGCAACCCACAATCAGCTCACTTGAGCCAATAAGAAGAAAGCCTTGATGATGAGTCGTAGAGACCTTCGATCTACTAAGAAGGCTAATGAACCTATGTTTCTGATGGTTAAGAGATTGTTAGAGATGAAGGAATTACAAAATGTCCCAGAAGAGATCCGAAGCTTACTAAATGAGTTTTCTAACTTGTTTCCGGAAGAATTGCCTAGAGGACTACCACTAGTCCGAGGCATAAAGCATATTATATTGATCTGCAATTAAGTACCGCCCTATTGAACTGACCTGCATATAGGATGAACCCTAAGCAAGCTGTCAAGCTAAAGAAATACGTGGATGAGCTCATAGAGTGAGGCTATGTGAGGGAGAGTATGATCCCTTGTCCTATACCAGCTCTGCTAATTTCAAAGAAAGATGGATCATGGCGTATGTGCATCAACAGCTGAGCAATCAATAAAATTACTATCAAATGCAAATACTCGATACCGAGGCTTAATGACATGTTAGATGAGCTTTATGGCGCAAAGATATTTTCGAAGATTGATCTACAAAGTGATTACCACCAAATTCGCATGAGGCTAAGCGATAAATGAAAGACTGCCTTCAAGACTAGGCACGGGCTCTACGAATGGTTGGTAATGCCGTTCAGACTTACTAATGCACCAAGCACATTCATGAGGTCAATGAACCATGTAATGCGGCCCCTAATTGGGAGATGCGTGGTTGTGTACTTTGATGACATATTGGTATACAATACCAACCTGAACAACCATGTTCAACATCTTTGTGAAGTATTTGACATTTTGCAGATCGAGAAGCTGTATGGGAATGTGAAGAAGTGTACGTTCTGCCAGAAAGAGGTGATATTCCTAAGGTTTGTAGTATCGGGGGAAGGGATTAGAGTAGATGAGGAAAAGGTTCGAGCTGTTCTAAAATAGTCGACACCAAAGAATGTCACTAAGGTCTGAAGTTTTCATGGCTTAGCTTGTTGCAAACTGTGACTAAGAACAAGCAAGGCCGATCATTGGATGGGTCCAAGCTTGCAGAAAGCTTGAAAAAGGATTAATGGGGAAAGTACAAAAAGGGCAAAATGAAGAACGAAACAGTAAGCCAAACCTATAAATAGCTCTAGAGGATATGACGCATCAATAAAACTTCCGAGTACTAACTACACAATTTGATATAACACATGAATTGGTTCAGTAAGGTTACTCGCCACCTAACCTTGCTTAAGGGAAAGGATAAAAGTGCTGCGAGAGTAAACAAATAGTGTTTACGCAAGGAAGAAAAGGACTTAAAAATGTGTTAATAATTGATCTAATCCGATATTTAGCTATAAGTACAAGGTTATTTATACCCATAAGTTAGGGCAACTTGCCTAAAAAGGACAAGACAAAAGGGCATTTCCTAAGCAAGTAATGTACAAGATACAAAAAGGTAAAAATGAATATATAAGAAAAACAATCATTGGTGCAATGGATTCCGCACACGATACTGTATACATGGCGATGCTACATTAGTGAGGTCATTAGAAGATACAGACAAAAAGTACAGATAGATGGCTTATCTAAGTAAGAATGGCTTAGTCAGTCCGGAGTCTCTCTTTCTCGACAAGGGAGACGCCAAGTAATTAGTTGGTTCGGGTGTTAGTAAGTAATCTTCAATTTAGCAGACTATAGAAAGATAGGCAGTCATACAACTCAACATGAAGGGTAACTCGGCAAGGGAGTACTCGACCTTAGTAGGGGTCAGTTGGAACAGAAGAATTTGTCGTACTAGTCTCTCTAGTCTTTAGGCTCGGCTGCAGGTCAAAGGTCCAGTAGCTTGATTCCTATCATAGCTTCTTTCTATAGGTGATTTATTAAGGACTTCAGTACAATAACCGCCCAATTGACCGAGTTAGCAAAGAAGAGTGAAGGATTCAAGTGGAATGACTAAGTCGAATAGAGCTTTAGAGAGATTAAGAAAAAACTCACCTCGACACCTGTCCTATCACTATCGATTTCAATAAACCCTTTGAATTAGAATGTAATGCGTTAGGAGTTGGAATTGGTGCTGTCTTGATGCAAGAGCAACGACTCATTACCTACCACAGTGAGAAATTGAGTGGCCCAGTCCTGAACTATTCTATATACGAGAAGGAGTTGTACTCCCTTTTCCAAGCCCTCACTATTTAGCAACACTATCTACTACCATGAGAGTTTGTTATTTACACTGATAATGAATAATTGAAACATCTTAGGAGTCAGAACAAACTTTCAAAGAGACAGGCCAAGTGATTAAACTTTGTGGAAGGGTTGTTGTACGTCATTCGACATAAGAAGGGAAGCACAAATGTGGTCGCCGATGCTCTGTTACGACAACAAACTCTACTGACCACTTTGCAAACAAGATTATTAAGATTCCCACTGATCACTGAGTAATATGCTACTGACCCTCACTTTGGCCCCATCATTAAACAGTATCGAGAAGGAATGGTTATTGGAGGATATTATCTTAAGGATGACTATCTATTCAAAGACCACAAGCTATGTATTCCAAACTGCTCCACGCGTGAGTTATTGGTCAAGGGAGCTCATAACGGTGGACTTTCAGGCCACTTTGGAGAGGTTAAGACAACTAATCTATTGAAGGAGAATCTTTATTGGTCAAGTTGGCCAAGGATGTCCATAAGGTAGTTAATAGTTGTGAAGTATGTAAGCATGCTAAGGGGAAAAGAGAACCCCATGGAGAGTACATACCTCTATCGACGCCAACCTTACCTTGGGCTGACCTCAACATGGACTTCATCCTATGGTTGCCCCAGACATTCAGATGGAAAGATTCCATCTTTGTTGTAGTAGACTGTTTCAGCAAGATGGCACACTTCATTCCGTACCATCAGACTAACGATACTTTATATATTGCTGATTTGTTTTTGTAGGAAGTTGTCCAACTACATAGAGTACCAAAGACTATTGTCTCAAATCAAGACACAAAATTTTTGAGCTATTTTTGAAAGACTCTTTAGAGAAGACTTGAAACTAAACTTGTATTCAGCTCCAGTAGCTACCCTTAAGCTGATGGCCAGACTGAAGTAGTAAACAGGACGCTAGGTAATATGCTCAAAGCTACCATAGGAAAGAACTTAAGGGATTAGAATCGCATATAACCGAATTGTCCATAGCACTACTGGGAAGACCCCATTCGAGGCTGTCTATGGCCTTAACCCCGTTATTCCTCTAGATATGATCGGCACCCCGACAACTACTAAAGAGAGTTAATTCGAAGTCGATCGAGCCCAAGAATTGCATGAGCTACACTAGTTTGTAACTCTGAAGATAGCCAAATTTAATTAGAGACAGCAAGAAATTAGTAAACGAGGTTGCCGAACTGTTTTGTTCCACCTAAGAGACTTGGTATGGATACATCTCAGCTGAGAACGATTCCCATACTTAAGACAGAACAAGCTACTCCTCGTGTTGATGGTCCGTTCAAGGTCCTAAGGAAAATTAATCACAACACTTACCAAATTGAGTTGCCTGATGACTATGGAGTTTCTTCCAAATGTGTCCGATTTGATCTCTCACTAACCAACAGAAGAAGACTTAGCAAGCGCCCCAGAAGAAAGAGTAGAGATCACGCCAAATTTTAGGACAAATATTTCTGACCCCTAGGCAGATAATAAGAATCAACCCCTTAGACCGATCATACGCAACAGGGCTAGAGGACTCCAAGGACTCGCTTAGAGGATACTAGCTTTAGGCCATAATCAAGACAGGGATTCCTCTCTCAAGCCAATCTCTAGCCAACCTGACTATCAGATCCTTATATGCATCAGATCCGCCCCTATTCAACAATAACACTTTATCCCAAGAGACAGCCTAAGAGTAGCCGAGGTGAGCTCTCGATCCGACCACAAGCATTCGACCTCGAATCAAGCTGACTTCTCTTTAGAAGAACTAATTGGTCCTCAACTTGGTTCACATCAGGTCGACCCCTGACTACAAGTGTTACTCTGTTTTCACTTATCTTGTACCATGTTTCTCTCATCTAGACGCCAAGTAACACGTGTCTTCTGATACAGTATTCTAAAATGATTCTTTCTTTTTCACACTAAATATTTTTTGTCTCTTTTACCCTTTTTAGTATGTCTTATGTAACCTAGTTAGAAAATACCCTTTTGTCTTTTCATATATGTAAAGTAACCTTAGTAAACGGGTATATAAACCTCCACTTTCTTGTATGCGAGCAATCATCTCTTTAATATAGAATTATTCATTTGAGCAACCTTAGTGTTATCATTATCGTTCAACTCTTATCCATTCCCTTTAGCAAGGAGTAGTGGCGAGTGACCCTTCAGTTCGAACCCTTATGTCATATCTGGCAAATTGTAGGTCGAGTAAGATTGAGTGGTGTGTCATATAGATTCAGTAGCTGCTCGGACTTTGCTAATGTTTTCTGTTGTTTTTTTCGCTTGCTTCGTTGTGGTGCCTCTCCGTGTCTTCAACATCAAAGACACATCAATTAGGAACTATAAAAAGATACAGCAATTCAAGACATGACAAGATAGGATAGTTAGGTTAGAGTACCAAAGCATAGATCTTGACATTCTAACATCTAGTTTTAGGCGATTCCAATTACGATATTGAAGATTTTACTTTTGATTATTACTATGACTAGTAACATAGACAAATTCAAGTACCTTCTGTGAACACCATGTTGCTTATGTTTGTAGTGTAGTACATTAGTGTTATCCAGTATAATATAGAATCGACAGGTACTTAGGGGTAGGTTCTTACATATGGTTATGTTCTTCTTTGTCTTGCTTGCCTCATATTTATAATATATGAATATCAAATTAGGTGCTTAATTTGTTTGTTGTATTATTCCTTAATTAATTATCTATGGTACTTCTATGGTCTCTTAAATTAATATGGACTTAATCATAGCTAACTTAAAAATAAATTAACATGCATTGCATAATTGTTGAAGGTTGTCAACACTACACACTAGTGCATAGGGGCAATGGGGTATTTGTATGTGTGTATATTTTGTAAGGAGATATAAGGGGATTTCTTATTGGAACCCTATGGTGTGCCCACTTTGACTTCATAGAAACTATTTGGTACTAGTGTAATGTTGTGATAATAGTTAAGCTACAAGGATTTGAAGCTTAAGTATGTAGTTACTATGGGAATCACATAAATTGAGTCTCTCTTAATTTTCATTTTTATTTCTGAATTTGCATACATCCTTTTAAGATCCAAGTTGGTATACATTTTTTCTTAAAATACCATATTAAAAATAAGAGAGATATTGACACGAAGATTGTCAAACTCGTGATTCTATATAGAATTACTAGAGGGTTAGTAGAATCGGAATGTGAAATTGAAACGTAAAAACGTAAGTTTCTACAAATAATGTAAAATAACTTTAAAAAACTATGGAGATACTTATAATAGTTATTCAAAACTTGAAATACATTATGGAAATACAGAAATGAAGAGATTAAGTTCTTTTTTTTATAAAAAAAATGCTTAATAATATATAATTAAACATGTATGGAAGAAGGATGAACAAAGTCGAAGGTAAACTTTTTCCATTATTTTCTTTAAAAAAAAAAAAACAACGAACTAATAAGAATCAAATATTTCAACTTATTTCGAATTATTGACAGTATAAAATGAATTATATAATTTTTTTGTAATCTTTGCTATTAGAGCAAAAACCTAGGTGAAAACCATAGACATAAAATAAGAGACTAAGAGAGAGAAAAAGAGAAAAAACTAAAATAAAATAGGATAGGGAAGATAATATAATACTCTGATAGTTAATGGCTTATAAAAGTTTAATTATAATTTTTTTTTAGCCCATTTAACTTAGATATGTAGAATCAATAAACTCAATAAAAAACATAAGTTTTACTGAGTTTATATGTAAACTTTGTTAAAAATGTAAGTTTCTACATGAAAAAGAGTTTATACACGAGTTAACTCAAAAGGGCTTCCTAAAATCATAAACTTGTAGAATCGTGATTTTAACAATTATGATCGATACCTAAGTTGATAGTAGAATTTTGTCTATGCAGGTCTATTATTGTTTCCCAACCCATGTTTGTAAAGGGAGTAAACTCTCAATTTCATATGGATATCGGTTGTCATATAGGATTTTGCATGGGCTTTATTTGGTTCATCTTTTTTCCATCTTTTAGGTTCATTTTTTGTGTCTACTTGAATTTTGTGTTTAGTAAGAATAAGACACTAAAAAGATGGAAATATAATTCTATGTATACCACTCTTCTAAAATTAAATACCCGGTAAATTCCTATAAGGTCGATTTATTTATCGTTTACTTTATTCATATTTACATAAATACAATTAGGATACTCATCTCCAATGCATAGAATATATTTTGTCAAATCCTTTATCTTAAAAATATGTCAATTTTACTTTCCCAATTTTTATACTCCAATCAGTACCTTCATCATAATTATGAAATAAAAATAGATAGGATACATGTTACGCCTTAAATAAGAGGAGTCATAACAGTCCTACCGTGTAAACTAACCTAAGATAGAAGTTGACCTTACTATTACTATCATAGATACAGTCCACATAAGGTGTGCACAACTCAATCAGCTTGAGGCATTCGTTCTAATACCTATGAGTAATCAAACATGTGATATAGTTTTACAAAATACATGTTCTATATTACCTGTTATCTCATAACACGACAGTACTAATATAAACGTCTTACGTCCAAAGTTATAATTTACAATAAGAGTTTATCAAAAAGTTAAAGGTTTTGCAGACTATTTACAATAAATTAGGAAACTAGGAGGCGTTTCAAGAAATTCCCAATTAATTTCCTCAAAATTCAAAAGAAAAGACAAAAGAAAGGTCAAAATCCCAGGTTTAGTTGATTCTTCGTCTCTCACTTCCCCAGTCATCAGCACGTTAACTTAGAGTTGGTGGTATCAGAACATCTTGGTCCTCATTTAATACCTGCAAAAAAGTTTATAGGGATGTGAGCACAACTAGCTTAGTAAGTGGGATGGAGTTAAAAGAGTACCAAACAATTATAAGCAAGGTTATTAATTATGATATGATGAAATGCAATGCAATCAATCAAATGAAACATCGTATAATGTTATCCAGTCCATTGTGAAGTTAGAGAAATTATATCTGCTCCAACCTGGATTAAGGAGTTTTATCGTAACTCAAATCAGACTAAACTCGAGCTTGTGCAATGGAGAACACCCTCCTCCTATGACCACCTTCGAACCACGAGCCCCACCCTTGCCGCAACCTCCTCGTCTATCACTTAGTTCAACTAAAGATGAAGAAATAACCATTTCAGCTATCCTTATCGAAGGAAGTCGGTATTTGGCCTGATACTCTTAATCATTTCCTCTAAAGGGTATTATGCATGTCTAGTTTCGTTTTAGTTAAATAGACGTTAGTTTTAATCAGAGGTAGCCAAACAAGTTCATACAATACAAAAACAATGCGAACATAAAGAACGACACACTAAGGAGTTCAACTCCTATCATAACTGAGTATCATACACACACATAACATGCGCATAATTAATTAACTACAAACACAGCCAGAAGTACTCTTGGGTCTCCAAATACTTTAGAACAGTATCCGAACAACTGGTAAAGTTACAAATCCCAACTTATCTGTTCAAATGCTTACTATGGCAAATTTAAGCTATCAACAATTTGACCACTTGGAAATCCTACATACATACAAAAACCCAAATTCAGTTTTCGCAATAATTACAAACACATTAGGGTTTGATCTAAAACGGTTATATATATAAATATATTGTTTTATTATTATTATATATTAAGTTAAGTTGTTAATTGATAATATACGTAATTTATACTATTATGTATTATATATCATTTCAATCGTATCAAAATGTACTTTTAATTTATTAAATCACGTTTTAATTTCGGTAAGGCTACTAAAATACGCATATTCTAGAATATGATAGAGTTATAGGTTATATTATCTAAGATTGTCCAATTTTAATAAAATTAGTGTCGTTGGGTTTGTATAGACTTAATAATAAATGTTACGGGTTTTGTCTCTAGAGATGACTTTTAACAGATAGTTTAAGTTTTTAATACAGTTATACGTATCTATATAAATATTATCGTATTATACGTAATTTACGTTATTAAATTGTATTTTACCTGATTTGTCCATATAACGCTATAATATGAATATTATCTAACTCTAATATACCTATAACATATCCCGGTTAGAAAATATCAGTAAATATATTAAAAATATCCTTTTTATCTAATTTGATCAACAACCTCATACATAGTTTTTATTTAACTATTTAATTCATTTTAACTATTATTACTAAAAATACATCCCGCTTTGTAATTTAAGCCATTTTACTACAAAAATTCATAATAAATAATTCAGGTTACCAAATAATTCATCGAAAATTTTTATATACTCCTAAAAATATGGGAAACTTAGTTATTACTTGGTTTCAAGTTTTTAACCTATCGCCTATATATTTGTATTTACGATTTTACCCCTAAATTACTCAATTTTGATCCTTTTTACACCAAATTAATTTCAATCTAATCCAACATTATTATTATTCACTAGAGATCAACACATGTCCATTTTATCATTTAATTTCATAATTTTCTACTTATTTCACAATTTCAACCTATTTTAGAGTTATTTTTATGCCAAAAAAATGCAATAAATATTAAAAAGATTTAAATAAAAATTTAGGATATATAGCAATTATCTGTATATCATACACATTCTACATAAAAATTTTAAGCTAGAAACAACGTCATTTAGTACATTTATTTTACAATTCAAATTTCGGATGAATAATAGTTTTGTTAAGCAAGTATACTAAATATTACAAATTTTTCAAACATAAAAATATCACATGAAAGCATGTTCAAAATAACCTAACTACAATTTTTTCATAATTTTTTGGGTGGTTTAGGTATTTTTTGCAAATTATTAAAAAACAGAGCAAAGAATTGACCTTTCTGTTCTTGGGTTCTACAATGGTCATGGGGGGAGGGGGGGTTATGTCGGAAGCTTTAGACATTGGAGGTGCTCCTTGGTGGTGAAGTGGCTCAACTGGCTAACCACAGTAATTGCTCAATTTTTCTAATTTTCTTTCTATTTTTGTAAAAAAAAAATTCCAAATATTTCCCTGAGTAACTTGGTTCCTAAAGTATTTAATCTTATGCCAAGGACCCTATATATACAAGCTGGGAGTTGGTTGCTGCATTTGGATTTCCTTTTAATTTTTTTTTTCCTTTGCTTTCTCTCATAAATGCAAGTAGAAGGTGTCCTTACTTGCCTTATTTACTTTTGATTCATCATCCTTGAGCTTCCCCAACTTGCCACGGTGATTCTCCAGCAAGTCCAGCCACATTTGGAGTTTGTAGGATAGGATTTACAATTATTTTAGTATTTTAAGTATATTTAATTAATATTTAGTTATTTAGTAATATACAAGTATATATATCCCATGTATATATCACGCGTAATATATAACTACACTCATATAATCAACTTTCTAACATATCTTTTATTTTTAGAATATATTCTCTTAATTATTCGCATGAGTTCAACACATTATAAATATAATTACGTAAATTATGATTAATTTATAAGTATAATTATTATTTATACCGGGTATAATTATAAAAATACGAGTATAATAATATAGTAAATTATACTATATTGTCTCATTTTGGAGCTTAATTGGCTTATCTCTAAGTTCTCATTGCAATTTAAGCTCAATTTTAAGGGTTTCGAACGTTTTAGTACTATATTAAATAATTCAACTTCTAAGGGTAAAATTGAGATTTTGGGTCATTATTTCCAAAATCTAACTTCACTGTATTACTCCATTTATTGGACTCAATTAGATAATTTTCCTTAAAGGCCCTAAATCTAGGCTTAGTTGTCCTAAACACAATTTTAGGGGCTTACAATATAAATAAAATAGTTTTTCAAACACTAGATTTCAAACATATATAAATCAAACAAAGATAAAAAACAAATTAAAAAAAGAAAAAAGATAACCCAAACAGGAGCTTGATTGATTGCTTCACACTTAAATCTTTGATGACTTGCTTGTTTTACTTGAAATCAAGATATTAGAGGGGAACCTCATTAAGCTGTGATTTGCTTAGATCACTAAACAACTTGAGGTTAGGCTAAGATCTGTGTGCAGAGCATCACCCTTATTCAAACTTTACATAATAGTTTTAGTTTTATAAGTTAGCTAATGTGTGTTAATAACATGCCATTTCCTCAATCATACTATCTAATTGGGGATATCAACTCTTTGCAATCACATAAGAAGTTGTTATTCTAAGAGAAATATATTTATCATGGGTATGACAATTAAAATGCAATATGTTGATACACGTTGTCAATTAGAAATCTCGTACACTCCAACCATAGGATGATTATCGACCAATGAGAGCATATGTTGAACGATGACTAATAGGGATACAACTATTAGGCCCCATTTGGGGGTATGACATCAAGGGAAAACTAATAAGGTGGACCTTCTAAGAATGGCATAACACAAATTTGTCATTTCATAAGTCTTAAAGAATACTAGTAATATGTAATTCTCAAGTGCTCCCTTTCCCAATTTTTCTAATTTCAAAGAAACCGGAGAAACTCAATAGATTCTATTTAGGGATCCAAAAAAAAAAAAAAAACAAAACAAAGAGTATCAGATTATTTGGAATAAATTAAAGAGGTCAAAAACCAAGGGAGGCCTTTGTTGGTTTGAGCAATGCTTAAGAAATAAAGCAAATTTAGCTAAATTGGCATAGGCAATTAAGAAGAAAGATCTTTGGTAGATGCAATTGGTGATACAAAAATATAAAAAGGAGGAGAATGGATTTAAGAAGGTTTTAGCTTGAAGTTTTAAAGCTATTAAAAGAAATAAAAACCTGGATTAGAGGAAAACTTGTGGTTGAATTGGAAAATCAAAGAAGCATGAGCTTATTATATATTAATTGGAATTTCGTTGGTTCTATTTAACAATTAGGAGGGGAAGGGGGTGAATCAATTGTTATAAAATTAAAATTTTTCTCAAAAAATTGAAAGTCTTAGAAATTTTAATCCTCTCTAAACAATTATAAATGGCATTGAATAATTTGACAATAAATAGCAATAGTAAAGTAAAAGTGTAAAGAGAAGAAGATCAGGGGGAGATTTTTATAAAGATTTCACCTTATGCGTCAACCTTCTCTTCTAGCTCCACTATTAGGGACCTAGTCTTCTTCATTAGTCATTATACTATATTGATAATATAAACTTTGAAAGAAAACAACCACTTGGTCACCAAGACCTCAAATACACTATCTCGCTAACAATCAGTCTCTCAAAGTTACAACATATCCGCACTCAAATAAAGTAACAAAATAATGAGAAAAGAATATAAAATCCTCTCAATTTTGGCACAAGTAAATAAAACAATAGAGACATAAATTTTTGTGCACAGTTAAACAAAGGTAATTCTTTTGTGTTGCTTTCTCTTGTATCTTCTATGTTTGAGTGCTTCTTTATATATAGGTTCCTGTACAACAGTTATGATTTGATTTTTTATTTTTTATTTTGCTAAATATTTAGTGACCATTAAAGCGCTTTGAAACCATTATGTTGCATAAAATCTTCCGCAAATCTTTATAACTTTATCGTAACCAACTACTTTAGATTGGAATGAGTCTTTAACTAAAATATCTCCTAAAATCTTACTATTGCTGAAATATCCTTATCATCTTGGAATTTGGATAAGCTATGATCGTTCTTTGATTTGGAAGTGATTGAATTTTTGATCCAATACAAAGTCCTTGAGAAAAAGTTATTTAGATTAATCTCCAACGATATTAATCCAACTTTAATAAAATGAGTTAATCATATTACCCAAATATGTTCGACTAGTAAAGTTAGGTCTTCATTTGTGCAAAAATCCTTTTTAATATATATAAAAAAAAATTTTGTTCATGTTTGATCCAATTCAGGTTCCACCTTCTACTGCTAATGTTTTCTATTTTTAATATAAACCTTTTACTCAAGTTTCTATATGACTTTACTTTTATTTGCTGTAATGAACCTTCTACTTAAGCTTCTATAGATCGTTGAACTTGAATTTTTCTCGGTTTTTATTATTTTTTTTAACCTGACTAGTATTAAACCCTAACCCATCTTATACTACCATTTGACTAAGAGTTAGGAAAAACTTGGTTTTTATTTTGAAAAGTTTAGAGTCGCTACCTAACTAAAGTTGGGAAAAAATGGGCTAGGTTAAATCAATTGAGTGGATTGATTTAACTTAATCGTTGGTCTACTGAAAAAAAAAAAAAAAAAACCCAATTTCTTAAAATGGTTCTTTGAAAACCAGAGATTTGAGTTTGGGGGCTAACCTATTAAATCCTAATGGGTACTACTTTTTATCCTTTTGAAATTAATTTTATCTTTTAAAATGCCCTTTTATCATATTCTACATTTACAAAATAATAATAATAATAATAATAATAATTCTATTTACACCAACAAGGATAACAAATCAAAATTATTTACAAAAGGGAATATAAAAAGATGTCTCTATTTTAAATTACCTCGTAAGTGCCTATGCACCCTCTAGTAGGGTTCAAACTTTCCATAATTCATTTGACAAACTTTAAGTGTGTTGGTTTCTTTCATTTTTGAAAATTGGCCAAGTTTACATCTCTTAGCCATTTTATTTTATTTGTGAAAAATTCTAAGTAAGCATCCTAAATTTTTTAGAAAAATTCTAAAATATCCTAATTTTGAAAAGGAATCATTTATTTTTATTTATTTGGAAAATGGATTTTTCTATGTAACAAAACTTTTTTTTTTTCAAATTTCTTTTCATTTATTTATTTATTATTATTATTATTTTAACCAAAGGATAAAAATAAATAAATAAAACAATACTAAGCTTTTTTTCTTTTTTTGTTCTTTTCTTTTTTTATCCCTTTTTTTTTCCTTCTTGCAATTATAATAAGGTAAACAAATTTACAAGAGAAAGAAAAAGAAAAAAGAAAGAAAAATAAATAAATAAAATGGAACAAAACAAAAAAAGGAGAGGGCCTAACCAAAATGTAGCAGCACGTGAGTCAATCAGGTAAACGTATTGGGGATTCGAGTCGAATCTAGGTCAACCCGACCTGGTCACATATGTTGCACATGGGTAGCTGGAAGAGGGAGAAGGAGGCAGCATGGGTGCGATCTTGGTCATCCTGGGCTAGATTTTAAGTAAGTAAAGTCAATTTCATGGGCTTTTTATTAATAAATGGGGGTTTAGGAGTGGTGCCTCATGATTTTGTTGTGGTTTGGTAGTATTTTGAAGTAGTGGCCAGTAGTAGTTGGTTGAGCAACACAAGTAGCAGCTGCTAGAGGTTAAAGGAGAGTTGGGTTATAAGTTTAAGGATTCCATGAGCTTAGCCGTGGCATTAGTTTCAACCAACAAGTGGTGGGGGATGGTGTTTCGAATTGGTGGTACAGTTAGGGTTAGGGTTAGGGTTTCATGGTGGTGAATTAGTTGAGGGTGTTAGCATGTACGACTAAACATAAGGAAAGTTGAGTTTGAAAGCTTAGCTTCTAAGGAGGCTAGGCATGTACTTTGCTTCGTTCAAAAACTTTTGAACAAAGCTATTTTTTAGAGAGACAAGGTGCCATGACAAGCTTAGAGAAAGAGAAAGCTTGATTACATGTGTTTAAGTGAATTTAAGAGTAGACTGATGGGAGTTGATGCTTAATTGAGCCTAAGCAACATCTGTTTATACTAATCCTAGCTTGGAATAACATGGAAACTCATTAAATGCCATGGATGCAAGTTTGAATGGAGGAGTGGGATTTGGGATTTAATTTTGATTTTGGGCACAAATTGAAGTATAAAACTAGTCAAAACCATGTCTAAGATTTTGCATTTGCCAAATCTTATAGATAGAAGCTTTAAAATCATCAATGTAGCATGAATCAATCTTGAACAAAATTCATACCTCAAGGTTTTTTTCCAATTTTCAAACCCCATTTTAATTCGCTCAAGATTGAATATGGACATGTTTCTTTGTACCAATCTACAGTATTCCATGTTTACTTCGTGATTTCACCATTAATTTAGTGAAATTGCGAAGAAAATTAAATAAAAAATGAATACAAAGTAAGCTAGCCAAGCATGTTCTTGTGTGGGAAAATAAAGGAAAATATGGGAAAAGGAAAGAATAATAGAAAATAAAATGAAAAGAATGCTGACTTAGTGCAATGTGGACACCATATCAGCTATACGACCCAACCAACGACTGCTATGTATCAAAGAAGACGCGCAGCCCAATAAAGCTGTGACACTTGACAATTTAGGGATTGAGAAAAAATAAAATGGTGTAATTTGCACCAAGCAGGATTTAAACCCTAAACCTTTAACTTACTCCAAGACTAAGACCAAGTGTAGCACCAAAGGAGCTGTTAGCTTGTGCCCTGACACTTATTGCAACAAAAAGTACTTAAACCTATTTACTAAGCCTAAACAAAAGAAAATAACGTATCTTGAAAAGAAACTCCTATAATAATAAAAAATGGATAAATAAAATAAAATTCTATTAAAGGAAAAAAAAACCTATTTCTTATGTATTCTTAAAAGACAAATTTTTTTTGTTTTTTCTAATTTATCTATTTTTTTATTATTCTAAATTAAGACTCTTTTTCCCTATTTTAAAAAGAAACTCTATAATTACATGAGGCAAAAATTGAGTGTCTGCAGCTGCCACTCTTTATGGTAAAGTTTGAGTAAAACTTTACTACAAAGATAAATGAGACACCATTTTTGCTCTGAGGAAGAATTTGCCTTAAGCAGCGCTATAACTAACTAGCTAGCTTAAGTCTGATCCACTGAAGATTTATTGAAAGAAGGAAGACACTTTGATGTGTGATTCTGGTGTTTTAAAGGATAACAAAGGTTCCTTAAAGGTGACTTGCACATGAGCAAATAACCAAAGCTCTTAAGTTTGACTTAACAAAAGATAACTAGGGTTCTTGAGGTTTTAGGGGAGGATAATTAAATGATCAAAATTCCTAATCTAAGGATAACTTTGATTCCTTAAGGTCGTTGTGAAATAACCTAAGCTCTTAAACAGTAAGATTACTTGGTTTTCTAGACTGAAGACAACCTAAGTTCCTAATTTAAGGATTGCTTGTTTCTTACGAAATAACCTAAGTTCCAAAACAATAAGATTACTTGGTTTTAAGATTGAGGATAGCCTAAGTTCTTGATTTAAAGATTGCTATGGTTCCTGGATTACCAAAGTTTCTTGACAAAAATGACTAAGGTTCCTATTGAATAGTTGGGTTCCTAAACAAAAGGATTACTTAGTTTTAGGATTGAGGATAGTTTAAGTTCCTAATTTAAGGATAACTTGGTTCTTGCAAAATAACTTAAGTTCCTAAACAAAAGGATTACTTGGTTTCAAGACTAAAGATAGCCTAAGTTCCTAATTTAAGAATAACTAAGACTCCTAAAGTTTCAATATTTTTTTCCAAAAGGAATAAGTGATTGCCTTAAGTTCCTAAGCTTAGAGATAACTCGGGTTTTCGAAACAAAAGATTTCTAAGTTCCTAAACTTAAGGATAACTCAGATAAGATAACAAAGTTCCTAAGTTTACTAAAGCTAACATGTAACTTAAGGTTAATCTAATGATAAAGACTCTTAAAGATTTTACTGAAGGATAGCCATTATCATATTTTACTAAATTTCAACTTTTTTTTTTTGAAAACCTTAAAAAATATACATTTATTCTATGACAATTTCTTGAAAACATTTTTTTTTTTTTGAAGAATTGCTTATGAGTATGGATTCCTCATAGGTTCTTATAGCTGCCAATGGATGATGAGCCCACTCTTCTTTATTTTTTACGTTGGGGATAAATGTATGAGAGAGATTGTCCAACAAATTCTTCTTTTTGAAATAATTTTTGAAGCTTTCGGGGCAATAGTGTCATTACGACTCATGATTTCCAAAATGTTTAGGGAAATGATATCTCATAATTGATTGATTTAGTCAAAGAGAACTTCCTTGCACTTTCAGCTAAAATTTCACTCTCAACTACAATTTCAAAAATTATAATTCGTCTTATAAGTGATACACTGTGATAATCTGTTAGGTTTTTTTTTTAAACTGTAATGTAATAAAGGTTTGGTTATCGATTTAAATAAATGGATAATAATGTATAGGTCTTTTAAAAAGAATTCATTCATCTAACTCGGGTTTACAAGTCAAGAATCTTACAAGTAAAACTAAAATTGTACTTGCCCTAGTTTCAAAAGTAACATTTACCAATGATAAGTTATTTCCTTTAATTAGAAGAGCCTTTAAGGAAGGGTAGAATTGTGGGCGAGCTAAAAGTCATGTGTCGGGTGCAATTTCTTTGGGGATCATAAATTTTGGGGGCAAACTAAGCTTAAATACTTTGACTGTGTTTTTGGGGCCTTTATTTAAAGTGCGGTTCTTAATTCAGGAGTAGGTTTCTATGCCTTAGATCCTTTCGAGCTTTAAGGTTTTAGACTTGATCATCTTGTTTGTATAGATCTATTTCTTGAGCAAACTTTTCATTTTTCTTTTCAAATTTTCTCATTTTCCCTCTTGGCCCTTTTCCTCATTGCTTCTTCTTTCCTTTCTTTTCCATTTTTTCTTCTTCTTCTTTTCCTATTTATTTTTTTTATTTTAACTCAAGATAAAAACGATCATTCCTTCTTTTATCTTGCGGTTGAAAGTATATAGTATTTAGGGTATAAGCGCTTCTTCATTTTAAAGGAAATAAGTTATTAATGATGAAAATTACAGTTGAACTAATGCGACTAGAGTAAGTACAAATTAGTTTTAACCTTTTTGTCTGATTAATGCCCTTAACCTCCTATTTGCCTCATCGTATGATAGTTCTTGACATGGCTTAATTTTGAAAATACTCCATTTAAAGGCTTAATGGGGTCGACAAGGGATTTTGTGTTTAAGATATTAAAAAATGAATACTTATCTTCATTTTGATTTGTGTATCAAATTCAAGACAAACCTCTTTTAAGGAATGAGCCCAATAGCCTTACAATGATATTACTCAACTCTCGAATTGTTTTAGGATTGGTATTTTGGATAAGGTTTGCCTTTTTTCATTTTAGAACTTTCAATTAATGAGATAAAAACAACTTATTCATGCTCTTGAATAATTTAAAAAATTTGCCCCAAACATTAGCTTATTCAAATATGAACTTATTTTCAAAGATCTTAACATGTTTTAAAGAAAAGCTAACTCCCATGAAGAATCGTTAGAGCCCTTCAACACTTTAGTTTACATGGAGCCAGCTTGCACTAGCCTTGTGTCAATCAAATCTTGAATCTTGTTTTTCAGTCTTCAATAAGTGTTTGTGAAATAACTCTTCTACCTCATGTGATAATCACATTGTACCTCTGGATTTCCATTCCAAGGCTATATCCTAGTTTGGGAGCCTCATAGTTTAGGATATTTACTTCTTTCAACTGATGAATGGCTTGAGAGAGAATGATAGGAATTGAAGTGAAATGCCTTCCTTGGGCCTTTTGGACTTGCATAGACCTTTGGCTACTACTTAGGTTATTGGACTTGGACTTGGACTTTGCGGTGTATCTCTTAGGACTTATCACATTAATAACGCTCTTTTGTGATGATTCTAAAAGCCCTTTCTTCTATTTTGGACCCTTTAATCTTTCAACATGTAAGGCTTCCTCAATTCTGTCTCCTGCCACCACAACATCTTCAAAACTAGAAGTTGTATTCCCTAAAAGATGCACATAATATGGCTTATCTAGTGCATTAATGAATGCAAATGTCAAGGCTTTCTCTAGCAAAGCATGAATGATTCTAACTACCATGCCCTTCCACCTTTGCGCATATTCTTTAAATGATTAATCATTTTTCTTACTCAATGTACGTAAGTCCCAAATCGGGGGAGCTGTCTCAGTATTAAACTTATATTGGTCATAGAATGCCCGAGCTAATTTCTCCCATTTATTTATTTAACTGAGATCAAGTTAGGCCCTATCAAATAGTCTTGAAAAGTTTATACCATGAGTCGATCATTTTGAACATATTTGCCTATCCTACAAATGTATAATCTAATGTGTAGTTATAGACATCCAGTCCCTCTCAAACTCTAATACTTTGAATTTTTCTAAGTAGGACCTAATATCAAATGCAAAAGGTTAGTGATCCTAGTTTTCTCGAATCCATCATAGCCTTCAAGTACCTCCATTTTCTCGATGATCTATTAAGTCAACTTTCTTTCCAATTCTTTTAAACTAACCTGGTTAACCCTAGAGTTAACTGGCCTTGTATTGGCTTGGAATGAGTATGTGTTGGGCTTAAAAGGCGACTTGACTTTCGGATAGATCCCTTCTGATTCAAAAGACTCAAAAGTTGGATTAACCTTTAGATAGTTCTCTTCTACTTCCAAGGGTAGATCCTCAACATTATTTCCATTACGGGCCCTATTATGCTCTTCGTTTGATGGTGATGTAGCTCTAAGTAAGGCATTATTGTCAGTAAGGAAACTCAACTTATTTGCGATTTTTCCCATAGTTCGTTCTAAGGAATGAAACCTTAGCTCAATGGGATCAATGATTTCGGGGTTGACATTGTTATTATTGTCCTTGGTTTTTATGTTATCGTTTCCCTGGTTGGCCATTGCGTTCAAGAATTCCTATTAAGAATTCATCCCTGTTAGCAAATCTCTTCCCTCCTCGTACTTACACCTCCC